>DWJK01000880.1:0-19214 GCA_018248815.1 Croniades pieria auraria | reverse complement strand
GCTCTTCCGATCTGTGCGCGCTAGGATTTGAACCCGGTCTCCCGGAGTGAGAGGTCGAATTTCAAACCACTAGTTTATCACTGCTTCGTGATAGCCTAGTATTTATACACATGATTAAATATGTACTGGCTTAACTCACGTACGTTTTTCGGAATGGCCCAACTAGTTTCGGACTTGTACGAGGTTCTACTTCATGAGCTCCCGCCGCTTGCAGCGAGGTCGCGAAGTATCTGTGTAAGTATATACTTCCATTATGTGTCGGATTAACTCATATTTTTCTTGGTTATAGCCCAAGAAGTTATAGCAATAATACGTAACATCACGCCTGTAGTCCCCGAAAGGTAGGCTGAGGTGTGTAGTAAACTCCCACGCTTTACCGCTTATCGATCAGAATTTAATTAAAAGCACCTATCTTTTTACTTTCGATGAATTTCGTATTTAGATTAGATAAGCGTTATTATATTCATGTTGTATAATTATTACCATACAACGGTCAATCATGAATAAAAGCGTGATAAAAAAATTTGACACGTGAAAGTGATGGATCCTCTGACCTGCAAGTCATCAGCCGTCGCTGATGAAGAATACAAAAATAACGAAACATTATTTAAAATTTATTCTGTTCTTAATCAATTACTGCCAACAACATGTCAGTCACGAGCATTACTTTTTGGTCGTAACTTCAATTAAATTGAAATGTGTACAATGAAAACAGACTTCAATCAATTAAATTAAATTAAATTGAAATATTTTTAATTCGAATCTCGTATTTACAGATTACAATATGCTCATATAAATAGTAATTAATTACAAAGCGGTCACATATTTCAGAGATATACACGTGTTTGTTGCGTTTCAGTATTTCAATCACATGTTTGGATGATTTGTCGTCATGGTATGCCGTTTAAGTGAAATCAATATGATAAATATATGACGTCGTATATGAGAATGATCTTTGTTGACCTATAATACGTTAATTCCAATGAAGATATCGTATTAATCTATAGAATGTTTCCACCACCATAAATCTTCTTGTTTCGCTATTGGACGTTGGTCTTCCTCATAACAAACGGATTTAAAATCGCGGTCTGCCCCACGGACCAAGTGCGACTTGGTAGACTGCACACGTCCTTGAGAATTTTATGGAGAACTCTACGATGTATACGTTTCCTCACCATGTTTTCCTGCACCGTTAGCGCAATCTATATTTGAAGTTAAACCTACATCCCACGATTTTTGATAGTCACGTCTAATACAATTAACTTTTATTCCTGTTTTCTCGCCCATCACCACGCCAAGTCCTTTCTGATATGGGCAGAGAATATCAACTGCCAAATATTTGTCTGTACAGACATGACGTATACCTACATTCGTCACTCTCTAACGAGCACGCTGGTTTGAGAGACTTATGATTATGACCAGTTATTTATTACGAATAATCTTCCACATACGGCTTCCATCTTCAAAAAGTGACGAAACCTCACTTAGATTTGCGATAGCGGGTTACGCGCCGGCCCCAAATTGATTCATGCACCGCTCGCGTCTGCCTACCCGCATTGATTAAGATAATTTGCGTACTCATACGCAATTCTACGTATGTCGAAACGAGTTTGGAATGTAAGTTCTATGGGTACTGTTATCGTACTGCGCTCTGTGGAAATACATATGAGTACGACGGCGATACACCGAAAACGGTGAGGTAAGTATTTGAGTTGTTCTGGTTATAACCGATATTTTAATGAGTAAGAAAATAATAGAAAGTAAAGTAAAATATAACGGCACACCTGTAATCCTGGAAGGGGTAGGCAGAGGAGTTAAGTACATTCCTGCGTTTCACCAATTACGTTTACGTCTCACAATGGAATAGGGAGCCTATTGCCATACACCTTGCACAAATCCTTACTCCGAGCCACTACTAGAAATGTAGTAGAAATGTAGTAAAGTCTAAGTTAGAAAAATCCAATAAAATAATTCCGGGATTGGAACTTAGGACCTCTCTAATTAATACAAATAAATAAGCTTTATTTGCGTTTTCAAAATGAAATATGCTTCTCATCCTATGAAAGAAAAAATTGTGAAGTGACCCAAAATATCTTAGAATACTTTACAATGTTTTAAAAGATGTGTTAACTCTTTTACCTATTAAATATCTCGTCTCCAGTTTCAGCTGCAACCTCGCTGCTATCGGCGGGAAATTCAAGATGGAGCACCTCGTATAGATCCGAAATTAGTCGGGGTATCCCGAAAAACGTACGTGAGTTAAGTAAATACGTATATAATTACGTGTTAACTCTATCAACCTTATCGTCATCATCAGCCTCTAGATGTTCACTGCTGGATATAGGCCTCTCTTAATCCGCGCCACTACTTCCAGTCTTGAGTCTTCCGATTTTAATAACCTACTCATGACTGAAGCTATACATCTTCTTGTTATGAAAGGTGCCATATGCTCAGCAGTGCTCTAACAACAGGTTTGGTGCTAACTATGATGTTGCGTGCTAAAAAACTATAGTTATCAGAGCTTTTGAAATAGGTAAAGTTATCTGGATAACACACTGTCACATTTGACTTCAGTCTCAGTATTTCCATACTCATATTTGGCTAAAAGACTATCGCGCAAGTACCTTTACAGGATAAGCAAAACGCACTGAGGCCCAAACACCTCCATCCTCACACACCTGGCCTGCTTCCACACCCATCACTCTGTCAAAAACATCTGTCGTTCCAAATAGGTCGCATACAATTGAGAGATTTCTCTCCTGTATGCAAAGCGGAGTCTAGCCGATTGCAGTATCGTAAACAGCTCGGCCTGTCTCATCTCGTATTGAGATGCGGCTCGTCGCTCGCCGGCTACTTTCTAAACGGACGAACGCTTGTCTAGAATACTGTGATTAGATACAGAATATGTTACACGTCTTCATTAATGTAGTTTAAACTGATTTGTGTTATGAGAGAAGCCTATGTCCAGCAGTGGACGATAATGGGCTGATTATGCATAATCCTTGATGTTCTTAGTTAGCGCGCATTAATGGTATAGCCATAATATATGTATGTACATACATATATTATTGACCCATTTATCATTCCATTGTTTGAATATGCGTCTCTTCTCGTAATGAGAGGGTTAAAGCCATAGTCTGCCACACTGATCAAGGGCGGGTTGGCAGACTCCACACACCTTAGAATTTTTTTTTTATAAATTTTAAGGTGTGCAGGTTTCCTCACGATGTTTTTCTTCACCGTTAGCAAGTGATATTTAAATTTAAAACGCACTTTTGTATATAGGTGCGCGCCATGGCTTTCTACCCAGCACTCTCGGAGTGAGAGGGTGAATTCTTAACCACTAGACTATTACTGCTTACATACATATATACGATACAAAATAATACGATTTCCACGAAAATCGAGTCGCGGGTAAAACTAAAGCCAAAAAGGTTAAGTATAAATATTGTTTTGAAAATCCAAAGGCTTAAACTAAATCATCAATTACCATAACACAAGATGTGTTAGTCCGCCAACCCGCACTTGGCCAGCGTGGCGGACTACGGCCTTAACCCTCTCAATATGAGAGGAGACCCACATTTCAACAGTGGAATGGTAAATGAGTGGATTATTATTATATTTTTTAATAACTTGTTTTATGGTAACTGATGGCTGATAAATTACATACATACATACAAATATATACTTATATAGATATACATACTGTTAAATTTATAATCACCATCATTGTCATAGACAAGCAAATACATTACATAATATCACTTGAAAAACTCTGCTGTAGACATTTTGACGTAAGTTTTTATGCATCCTCGCAAATGGAAATCGAATTAGGCTTGCGTAATTCACCGCGAAAGCCTTATTTGTGAGTGTACTTAATCCTAACTTGACTGCTCCGGTGGTCTAGTGCCTGCAAACGCGTTTACTCGCCAACAGTATTTATGCATAGACATATAACTAGTTAAATATGGGAGTACTACACTGCTGTCTATCCTTTCGAGGAAATACAGGCGTGATGTTATGTTACATGCTCTCTGCCTACCTCGTAAGGGCGTAAAGATCTGTATGAATGTTATGTTATGTTTATACAAATATCGCATTTTTAATTGTTTTGAACCCGTGGTTTTCTTTTGAATCGTTCTCTCACTGCTAAGGTTAAGTTCAGTGGTTATAAAACTTGACTTTTCAGATGACGGTTGTACGTTTGGTTCCCACTCGGGGTTAATATTTGTGCGGTGATCACAAGTATTCGGTTTGTGGAAAAAAAGTATATAAATATATATTACATGTATGTATGTAGAATACCAGCCGTACGGTTACAACAGCACAGATTCTGCCTACTTTGGAACCAGATGTCTCTGTGTGGTGTCACAAGATATTCATTTATATGGCAACAGCATGTCTCCACAGTTAAAAACAAACGCTTCATCAGTGCTATTAAATATATCCGTTTGTTTAGATATCTGATTGGACCATCTTTTTAAATAACACAGCCGTTACCTCTTTGAAAAATGAGTAACAAATTTTTTTACCGTTTTTTCAAAACGCTGTCTTGGGAAAAGCTTTTTGTAGGGTTATGGTTATGGCTTTGTCCAGCAGTGGACATGCAAAGGCTGATGACGATGATGTGGGTAAAAAAGTTAGTAAGCAAGTAGGATTAATTGGTATTACTTTGTAAGTCGATTCTCCAAAATTGAACAAGATAATGTTTGACCGCGAGCCTATTATAAGGAAAGCGAAATCCGACCTAACGAGGTTAGGTAAATGGAGTACGTGGGAATGTTGACTTATTGGATCTCCCTGTTGACCTTCTTACTTCTATTGACTCTTGACTCGAAAAGCTCTAATTAAAAGGTCAGAAATTAGGAACACAACATGGAGTGTAGCCCCGCGAAGTGCTTTTTACTAACAGGTGGTTTGATGACTTTAAGATATTTTAGGACGCTGCTGGATCCAAAATCACAATCCGCACATGGCCAGCTTAGCAAATTATGGCTTTAACCTATCTCATGCTGAGAGGAGGTCCAGGAGGAGGAAGAAGTTAATTTTGTTAAGTGATAATTAAATTTAGGACAAACCCGAAAAGGCTAGACGCTTCTTCTACGAATTGGTACATAGCAATTGTTAAATAATATAAAAACACAATTACATGTCATAAAACGCACCGTCCTTTATAATTCTTAAGCAACTGAAACGTTTGGACTTGTATATTACTGAGTTGGACATAAATATTGCCGAAATATATGATTGACTTGCGTTGTGCGTGCTGAACTGTGTCTTTCAAAATCGTTATCAAATGTCGAAAACCGGATTTCACAAGGCTTTTAACAATAATTAGCAATTAAAAAAAGACAACGGAACCTCCCGACGATGGTTTTATTTAATACACTGACCGGTAAGTACCGTCGTGTAGAAAAAATGAATGATATATTTTTATATTTTTAAGTGATTTAAAATAAATGTATGGTATGTTTGTGGCTCAACGCCTATTTCATAGAACGTATAGCATAACAGGTGAAATGAGACTGTACTACAGTATTCTGCCTACACCTTCGGGGAAATACAGGCATAATGTTATGATTATTTATTTTTATGAAGAGAGTGATGACTATAGAAGAAGCATGTCAAGTCTGTACGGTCAGAGATATTTAACATTCTGTGCTCTCTGTCTATCCCGTATTGGGCTTGGCGTGACGTTAGAATTATAATGAATATTTTCATATACGTGACATAAACGGAAAAGGGATACGCAACTGCTGTTATTTAATGACTGAAACCGATTCTTGTATATTATGTCCCGAAAACTTCTGAAGTGTCATTTGATATATGTACATATATAGAAAATATACGACATGGAACAGGCGTATTTAATTAAGAAATGAATAATAAAATAAATCAAACAATGACGTTTATATTTGTAATACAACAAGCATAGATCGATTATATCGTGACCATTCACGTAGCGATACTTTAACCTTCCATATGCGCTAAAAATGAAATTTTGCTTTATTCATATCCCATACAATTTAATAGTATAGGTACTGTACGATTTTTTAAAACATGTTATACTAGTTGCCAAAATTCAGTTTGGAGGTTTTTATTACTGTCTTAAGAACATACCATAGGCAAAATATATTTTTAATAACTCTCCATAGTTTACCGTTAAGTATGCTAATGAAATTTCCACGCTTGAAGTTGTTCAATATATCTGCGAAATCCGAACTGTTGTAATGCTCATATCGCTGTTGCATACATTTTATTCGAGATTTATGTAAATATGTTCAAACACAATCGGAAAAGTTCTTTACGAGTGCAAGTAATGGCGGCAATGAAAACTATTGTAAGAGAACACTTTTTCTCACGATGGTACATGAACGTTACCATCCAAAAGATTGTAAGTTCCTGCAACTACTACAGGAGTTGCAACTTTATTGCATAGGTAATACGGTCCAGTTTTGGACGAGATTGCAATCGAGTTAGATCGTTAGGAAGTTGTTATACATTATGCAGATAAGATAGTGATCAATGAACGTGATAAAACATGCTCAAGCGCCGGCAAGATTGTCTTGAAACAATAGTCGAATGAAGAGGTATGAATTGTTCTAACAATACCTGCTAATAGCCGTCTGGAGCTTTGCGTTCATGGACTTGTTAATCATTCATTGATTTACCGATACATGCTTAGGAAATGCTCATCTATCTATATCTATACATATAATAAAACTGTAACTGATCGCTGTCTGTACATGGTAAATACATTTAAAATTCATAATGGAGTGTCTTTATACACGCAAGAGAACCCAAAACAATGTTTTTTTCATTTTGTCTGTTTGCCTGCATGTGTGTATGTTTGTCCTCGCCAATCTCAGAAACGGCTTATCCGATTTGAATATAGTTTACAGGTTATATTGTGATGGGCTTCACTTAACATTTAGTGTCTTTTTCACTTAAATCGTTTAACAAATAACGAATTTATGTCAATTTATTTTTTCAAAATCTACGCGTACGAAGTCGCGGGCACAGCTATTTTTTATTATATTTACTCTAGGTGATCATAGCGTGATGTTCTTAAAATAGTTTTTTTAATAGATTGTTCTCTAATTAACGCGGGTGAAACCGCGGGGCACAGCTAGTGGCCAATAAGTTCGAAGTCTCTGACGGATAGTCACAGGTGATCTGAAGGATAGTTTTATTTTAATGCTCTATTGATCAGAAAAAAAATGTAACGTCACGCCTGTCTGCTATCTGTTAGGTGTTTTCCAATATCATCAAAGCGTATTGGAGTTGCGTGGTACGCTAAGTAATAGAACGATCGCAGTGATGGAATAAGGGTACAGTTATGCACAGTTCATGGTGGTCGTACTACGCATGGATTAATGGTCGCAGTCATGTCTTTTAAAGAGTTCCTTTTGAACATGTCTGTAAGCTCCATTCTCGTTGGCGTTACAACTAACGCTATATGTGTACAAAAATTTAAATTTAAATATGTTTTTTAACAAAACAACATAAAAATTTACTTAATATAGTTACGTAAAGTTCCCTTAATTCAATTTAATGTTAGGAAAGTTATTCAAAATTTCGTTACTGAAAATTAAATTAATTTACTGAAGTTATTCAAAATTTTACGGGAGTACACGAGCCTCGGACGTAACTTGACAAATATTTAAGCCACAATCGATCTTTAATTAAATGCTCAATTTTAAACTTTGAAACTGGCGAGGTGATAGGAAAAAGTTGACATAATATAGCATTACACACATATTTCACCGAAGGGGTAGGAGGAAGAACATTTCACTATGGAATCGGGGGTGAATCTATTGCGTCTCACTGGTCACAAATCTAGGCTCCTAGGAATGTCAAGTTAGACAAATCAAAAGTACTTTGTTCGAACTGGGAATAGAGCCCTGGAACACTTGATCAGCAGTTGCACATGCAACCACAGGACTAACGAGGCAATCAATAGCAGAAGCTAAAAGATGCAATATTAATATTATCTCGCGGTTTCTACCTTTTACGCACATCTGTAGATATTATTCCACGAAAAACACTAATGAGCGAATTTCGGTGAATTCGAAGAAAAACTGAAAAAATCATGATTCGAAAAAGTCGTAAAACTATAGCAAGGACATGGCTTATTTAATTTTTTAGACTAGAGATTGAACTGGTCAATACTCTTTCTTATTGCTTAAAATGAAAAGGAGTCTTAGCTTGAAAAATATATTATAACCAGCAGAAGTTAACTAGATACCTCGCTGTGAAGACTTAATCGCGAGGTACTATCTGCAAATAAGCCATTGTTTAATTATGTTATATTTTTATATATACTAGTGTCTCATAAGTAATTTTGAGCGTATTTCGCACATCAACTCTAAACCAAAGTAATGGTTTTATAACGGACTGAAGGACTTGTTCATCGTTGGATTAAAACAGTAGAATGCAATGGCCTATACTTCTAATGTAGAAATGGTGAATGATAGGAGGGAGAGAGAAGGGGGCAGGAGAGGAGGGGGAAGGCAAGGAGGGGGAAGGCAAGGAGGGGGAAGCATGTTCGCGCACGTGCTATGTTGATTTCTGCGCGTTGTACAATAACAATAGCTTTCTTACAAAAGCGTGATAATAATAAATAAATATTGCAGTTTGTTTAGCAATCCAGACGCATATCAATTAGCCGAATAATGTTAACTTTGATATTTAACGCCTAAACAACAACATTCACAAATCTAATCATAAATCTCGTGACACTGTAATATTTTTGCCGGTTCTATCTCTTTTTATCCTACTACGAGAGAACGAGATAGAAGATGCAATGGTTAACAACAGTTGAATATGAGTGTGTGCAGATTTGATGGTGAATGTTTACCAACAGACAATACGCATTAAGTAATCAAACCGATATTCAATTCTTATGTTCGATGAGGTGAAAGTGAATAAGTGATGCTTATCTTTAAATCTATTGACCGTCTACTGGAAAAAAACTCCACGGACACGTGTATCACTGATGTATTAACATTTTAACATAACATAAAAAAAAAAACAAAAAAAATTCTAAGGTGTGTGAAGTCCGCCAACCCGCACTTGGACAGAGTGGAGGACTACGGCCTTAACCCTCTCAATATGGGAGGAGACCCATATTCCAACAGTGGAATGACAAATGGGTCGATTAAAAAAAAAAAAAAAAAACTTATTGAATATTTTTATTTTGTTCAAAGGCCTAGAAAATTTAAATTACGAATTTGACTTATTTCTTCATATCGCTGCAGATTATTAATGAATACTATCTAATAAGTAGGAACAATTCGGTAAAATGGCTCTTAAATGCTTAGTAAAAGCATTCATTGTTACAGTTGCTTTATTTTTTTTTAAATAAAGAATTAGTATACGTACTAAAGTATACTAATTTTTTTACTATTACTTGGTATTTAACCTTTTTTTGTATAAAGATATGTATGTATATGTATACATATTCGTGTTTGTAAATGTATGAATTTTGCTTCAAATTCTCACAGTAAATACATACTATTGTTTGCTGAGCATTGGTTTGTTACACCGCGGCTGTAGTGATACGTGCAGAATTTTATTCAAATAAGTTGTTCCCAACGAATTAATGGAGGATTTCTCAGCTATTGTTCTTGGTACAAAATTTAGCCGTTAACCGGATTGACAGTTTTTTTTATATTTATGTCACTTTATCTTATGAAACATTAGCGTGGTTATTTGAAAGAATGGTTCGCTGCTGACACATCATTTCAAATTGTTATCTAAAGCACACAATAAACAAAGTCGGTGTATAAACACTCTGAGATAAAGCCGCCAAGTGGTGTCTTTATATGATAACATTTATTCAATATTACTACAACTATATAATTACTTTATCCATGTACAAGCACTGCCACATATTTATTTACTTTGTCTTTCAAAGGGCATTGTTTTGTTTGTCGTATAGACGCTGTTTCAGGTAAGCAAACGTTTCTAACCGGAGCATGACCAGCAGGTCTTTCCAAAGGTCGGCCGAGCACGTGTTAGATCACCATTATCACTGTCACTTTCAACTGAGCACTATACGAGTACTGAAGTGGGACTGGGAGTTGTTTGGTTGCGCGCGCGCACGCAACCGAACATGTCGACATCGAGCTGAGGGCCACCCGGCCTTATCTTCCATCTCTTTCCCACACGTAGAAACCTCGCCTCGCACTCGAGACAGCGTTAAGCCGCTCCGACTCCGTCACTAGTGGTTGACCTTCTTGGTCTACCATTATTGCTAATAAGCTTGGCTTTTGCAATGCGCCGCTTTAAATTCATTCCTCGTGCCGCGTTTGGTAAATAAATAACCATCCAATACAGGTGAATCATCCCCTTACCCTTAGTAAAAACATCCTTTCTACGTTAAATAAAAACACGTTTTGCACGTAACAGTAATAACGATATTATTACGAATGCTTCTATTAAAAATAAACGAAGTTGCATGATCATCGTCTCAGAACATTGTGAATGAGAGTAGCAAATCCAACAATGATGTTATCTTCGCGGCCAACCGTTCCACAGTTACATCATTCGTGGCAGCAATACTGAATTGCGATTTATTGACTAAAATAGTGCACTGAAATAGTTCTTACGTCTCGCGAAAGATTTTGTTGCGTTAGATTGCGACATTTTTACTAAGCACCCAAGTGCCCGGTAGTAGTGTTCCAGTTAGGTAAATGGAGCGAGAATATCGTTGAAGAAAGATTTGTAGCCATATTATTACGGCTGGTCCCTTACGAGATAGGCAGAAAGCACTGAATGCTACTTATTTCCATCCTTACAAAATTGACGATCCCCTACATACATCCACTTTTTTCATATACGCATGCCGGTTTCGAAGACCACACTAACATATCACCTAGTATCTGGCATATATGAGTCTAGATCTTCCTCGGCAACTGCATTCATCAAGATTCGCGTTGCATATAATTTATTATTACAAGTATACATATATACAGAAACAAATAATAGAGATAAAATTATCACACAATGAACATTCACAAGTGGGTAACACTTCACCCAACGGTTGACCTGATAAAGGTGTTACGGATCCGATTATCTGAAAACGTCCATATCAAACGTAGAAACATCTAGAAGGATCAACGAATGTTATAAAGTCTACGGACCCTGCGGTAAATTCTTTGTGCGGTCACCTGTTTTTACTATGTCAAGGGTACTGATTAATGCCTACTACGAAACTCAGATGTGAACAAACATACATAACAGGATACACGTACGTATATATACAAATGTATGGACTATTTATTGTTTTTACTCAATTGATGAACGAATTAAAACGAAATCTATCAGGTAATGTTTTATTATCGAATTATGAACGAATCAATAAACGAACGAATAAATAAAAATTTTTTTAGGAACGAATGAATGAACGAATGATATGAACGAATGATATGAACGAACGAATGATATGAACGAACGAATGATATGAACGAATGATATGACGAATGATATGAACGAATGAATGAACGAATGATATGACGAATGATATGACGAATGATATGAACGAATGATATGAACGAATGAATGAACGAATGATACGACGAATGATATGAACGAATGATGTGAATGAATTAATGAACGAATAATAACGAACTCTATCAGGTACTGTTAACTACAATTACATTAATGACGTTAAACATTTATCGCTAATTGTCGTTAAACTTGATAGAATTTCGAAAGGCGAAAAGTTAGTTTGATTTTGTTCAATGTTGCCATAATCGGGATTATATAATTAATCTTAATACTAAATTGCGACATCCAATACTTCAATTAACGTTAGTAACCTTGTGATTGAGTTATTTCCTGTTTATCTTTAGTGTATGAGGAAGTTTCGTGTGTTAAAATACATTATAAGTTGAGTGACATTATTGTAATAGGTGGTCTGGTCGAAACCTTATCGTTTCACTGGACATCAGTCTCCACAGAATGAGAAAGGTAAGGCATGCATAGTCTATTAGCTTGGCTAAATGCGGGTTGGCAGACTACACACGCTTTAGGAAACATATGTATACCATATTTTTCTTTGATGTGTAACGAGCGATATTTTATTTAAAATATGCGATTAAATTGTTAATTAGGGTCCAGGGAATCGAACCCAGTAGTCCAAACACTGAAAGGCAGAAATTACTACTAGGCCCCCACTGCTTTTGAACGATTCCATCGACCGAATTCAAGATACCAAGGAAATATTTATTGTATCCAACATTATGGAAACCTCATAATGGAAAAGTGTGAACTCCCACATAAAGTTGTTATGCCTTTCTTTGAAGTGAGTTTCAAAAATCGCACTTCAGAGGGAGAAAACAAAAGTTTCACAGATGGAATATTAAAACTTTTCATTGACGGGTGTTCAATTCAATTTACCATTTTATGAACGGAAATAAATCAAAAAATGATTTCAGAATTGAAAATGCAATTTGTCTCTGGGAACTTACATCATCCATAAATATTCCTCGTTATTTTTGCTCGACTGCCGCTGAAGAGTTCCGAACTGAGCTCCTGAAAACGGACCGAATGGCTTAGTAAACATTTTTGTGACAAACAAAACAACTCGAAGAGAAACGGAAAAATGAGTTCGGCTGACAAATTATGCGTTTAACGATAACTTAAATAACATTGTTAACACTCACTATTAGGTGATATGAAAAGGCTTTTTAGTCACTGAAAAAGGAACTGTAAAAAAGTTTACGCAAATACGTTAAGACAGCATATGTCAGTATACAGATGATAAAATTATTTGTTACATACATATAATGTAACAGATTAATAAAGATGGAATATATTTAGACACAAAACAGGTTTGCGCATACAACGACAAATTATTATAAATACCATTCTCAATAGACACGGCTGAGTCGTGTTGGTGTGGGCCTACAAACACACAGAGCTGGTATAAAACGAGTCTACAATCTCCTAATTTTAAGGTTATATTAAAATTTTAATTCGATTTTAAGGTCACAGAATATAACACATATCAAAGCAATACAAACCTATTTAATCGTAGGACGAGACATTTAGAAAGTAAAATATCGTTACATTGAATTATAATGGTTTAATAATTATATTTTAATATAATGTGTGAACGAAACTTACCCGACTGATAAGTTAGAGAGCTAGTAGCGCTGTTCTCACTCTCGGTCCTCTTTCGTGTACTAAATAGCAAATTCCAGGGATTGTAATTCGCGATAGTGTGTCGATTTTCAGTTTTAGAGCCGGTTTTGTTAGCAGTATCCATGTTTTTATTAACGTAAAGTAATATCAAATATAATTACGGTTAATTATTGATAAATGAAAGCAAAGGAGGAGCGGTTTATGGACACTCTCACGCACGACAAGTGACGCCGACTGATAATATAATAATATTATGACAGTCCTAAGCTAAACAGTCACGCACGCTGGCCGGTGAAACGAGGCAGCATGCGTTGTTTTGATCCGAAAGCGGCCGATCTTACCCGAAAACACCCGAAATTGTGTTTACTATGGAACTTCGTCGGGCACAAAGTAACATCGTTTCACTGACGGCTGGCTAGTGGTGAAGCCGGTGACGCAGATGACGCTACGCTAAATATAGCATGCGTTCACGATACAGTAGGAACAACATTCACACCATAATTTTTTATCTCTAACAAAGGAAAAACGAGTCAATTGAGTGTGTGATTACACAATCAAAGGTTTCATATTCGAAATAAATGTGTGTGATAAAAATTTTAATTTATTTATTTTGTAGAAATTTTGTTCAAGGCAACAATAATAAGTTTGGATAATAAAGATTGAATAATTTTTAGCTTTATTATTATTGTTTTTTATTTTTTTTATTCACAAACCCCATGAGAACTAGTGTTGTGCATTGTTAAGTACTGTTATTATATACATAAAAATAACTTGCAAATGTTCTCTATTAGTTAGTTCGTTGATCAATATGTCCATCCCTAAATTACATTCAATTTACTCAGAGAATATTTGTGACACACTCACGTCAGGATTCGAAAAATAAAGTGGTTTTAATTACATATATATAAGACTGGAATAACTGGCTAATTGTGGCGGACGAAACATTAAGGAATAAGGAATGTCAATGTCAAACGGAGAAGAACTTTAATTAATACGTCGGGAAATATTAACATCGTTAGACAAAAGCGCAATTATATTCCAAAATGAAAATTCCATACGTTGTATCAGTGAACACCCGAGAAGCCTATGCAACGGCACCTTTTATGAAAGCATCACCCGGCGAAGCCCCACGGAAAATAGTGGCTGAAGATTTTGAATGGGACGATGATCTTACTCCTGCATCGTTGAAGCATTACGCTATTCTCGTTCTTTCTAGAATATTCCACAGAATGAATCCACTCCACAAGATACTACAGAAGGATGTCGATATGCTAATGGATTTCTATCCTGCGGATATTCCGCTTAAGTACAGCGTGCCGTTAATAAAGGTATCTTAAGTATAGTATCTCGGGATTACTTAGAAATTTTATTAAATTTATTACGAAGCAGCGCCTTACGTTACATAAATATAATTTTCAGGATGAACAATATTGGAAGCGATCCTATCATACAAAGTTTCCCTCTCGAAAAGAACTGGGCGTTAAGTTTTGGAAGGGAAAGTTTTTGTCGGCTTGTTTGCAGGATTACCTCGAAAACGTTAAACCAAATATTTTCATCGAAGAAGATGCTGTTGAACTGTCCTCACTGGTACTGTAATATAATTGATTTTAAAAATATTTTAATTCTTAAATCATGTGTTTTAATAATACGATATATTTTAGGTCAGCCCTTATATCTACGAATTAAATCTGAACCAATTGCAAATAGGACGTCAACCGACTCCACCTATTCCTTTTGAAAATGCCGTGGAAGACACCTGTATTTTTAGCGTGCCCAAAGTTTATGACCACATCCCACTGGAACCAGTTTTAGCTAAATTATACAACCTCCAGGAAATATCTTTGGTTTTCGGCGTCAACAATCTGGAAGATAATTATTTGACCAGATATTTTGAATTCTCTATAGCGGATTGCTATTCGCTGTGCAGGGGTCTAGAATACCTAAATCATCTTAGATTATTTCGCATTAACCGCAGCAACGTGGACTGCTCCAAGGTGAAGATAATTTTGCAGAACCTCGTCAAAAAAGAGAGCATTGAGGAACTGGATTTCAATCATTGTAAAATTGGGGATTATGGTATGAAAGCTTTGGGAGGGTTTATATACTTCCACAAAAATGTTAAAAGGGTGAGGATTGCTAACAATAGGTTTAAGGAAGTAGGGGTACAAGGCATTGCATATGCTTTGCAGATGAACCCAGCTGCGCCAATTGAGTTACTAGGTAAAATTCGTTTGATTTATTTATTTTTAAAGGCACGTCAGGTACGGTAGAGTAAAAGGAGATTTAGCACTCGGTGCTCTCTGCCTATGCTGAAAAGGACTAGTGTGATAATATAATAACTTTAATAAATTAGCCATGTGTTTTGATTTTAATGTGTAAATTTTATGTTCAGATTTTAGCCTAAACCCGATGTCATTAGAATGTGCAACTACATTTGCGGCAGCTTTCGTTCGGTGCAAGGAAAAACCTCAAACGTTGATTGTAAATTCTTGCGGATTTCGTGGAGCGTCAGCGGAAAAAGTAATTGTCCATAGTTATTTGTCGATAACAGTTACCATATCGAATGCTAATAATTTAATCTACGTCGCAATTAACTTATCAGGTAATAGCCATGGATATAAGTGTATTAATTTAGGGCAGTATACACCGATATGAAAATAGATATGATATGCAAATCGAAATAATCGTATTCAAGCGAATTGTCCGGAGATTATTGTGTTTAATCATACTGTTTCCGCATTTACAAGGCTTTGTTGATATTCTCTTTCTGGAAACTTTTTCCATTAAAAAATCCTCAGATATGATATGATGTAATAAAAAAATATTATCGTATTTTTAACTACTTACGAATTTTAATAGCGCAATTAATAGTAGTCAACAGCTAAATATCTTCGGAATGCCACCTGAATTATCAAAATAATACTATGTGTTAAAGAACTGTGTCCTACTCGGAGCTGGTATAAGATGTCTTATTACTCCTGAGGACTGAGATGGTACGCTACTAGTATATGTGGACCGACGACCGCCAAAATGAAGTAGCTTTTTAAAATTCTAAATTCGTGGCAGAAATAATTGTATCAGTATTCATTATCCAGACGATTTATATCAATATTGCACCAGTAAGTTCACTGCAGAATAGTGTTACCAATAAAATTAAATAATTCCAGATGGCAGGACTGTTAAGTCTCAATCGGGGACTAACCAGATTGGATATGGCTGCCAATAATTTGTCAGGTGAAGCCGAAGAAACTCTTATCCGCGCGCTCGAGCAAAATAAAAAAGTTCTCACAATCGATTTGAGAAGGACTCGTAAGTGTTAACATTAACCTGTCAAATATGAATCGATGTTTATATTATAAGAGAAACATTCTGATTTAATATATTCGGTGAAATGGCTCAGCTAACGCGTCTGTTAATACGAAGTTCGTAAATTGTATTTTTATAGCTCATTCGATTTTAGTCAATCGATTTTGAATTTGTTAAGAATCGAACTGAGTCAATCGGAAATACCTTTGACTGCTTGAAATATATTATTTAATAATCGGGTCGTATCATAGCAATAAATAATTATATTAATTCTTCTTCGTCTTAATATACGTATGCTTGTTCGGGATAGCCCAACTGCGGACTTATCCCAAAAAAACATACGTGAGTTAAGTTGGGTCACAATTAATCACATATATAAATACTCAAGAAACGTGCGATAGTAAAAGTCTTCTTTATTTTGCTTTTTTAAGACATATCAGAAGAAACTCAAGCTAAGGTGGACGAATTGTTAAAACGCAACAAGAGTTTGATTGGACAGGAAACGGAACCCAGCGATGAAATCCCGCCGCTGTATCTAGGCGAGCCAGAGTACCTTATTTGGGAGTACAACCCGAACAACCCCGATTACATCCCCGGACGTTACCCGGAAAGAATACCGGAAGTTTAAGTTTCGAATTCAGAATATTCCTTTCTAATGCAATTACGAGTATAGTCAAGTAGTTCATTTAAAATTAGTCTGTATTTTACATACTATTTGATTTTGGTCAATCCTATTTTATTTAAATTTTTCGCGATTTAATTATAATAAATCTATTACGATTCTTTGTTTGTTTAGTTTTACGTCTTGGTCAAATATATAATTATTGTTATTAGGCAATATTAAAAAGTAAGCATGAGTCAAAACAGTCGATGGAAATCGCTTTATCTTGTCATCAGCCCTCATCAGCATCATCATCATCACTGCTGGACATAGGCCTTCCCCAATGAGTGCTATCGTGCTCTGTCCTGGGCTTGTCGCATCCAGCAACTGCCTGCAGCCTTTCGCAGGTCGTCATCCCACCGGGCCGGACGGCATCCTACACTACGTTTGCCGAGCCGCGGTGTCCACTCTAGCACTCGCCTACTCCACCGGTTGTTGGTTCTTCGACAGATATGCTTAGCCCATTACCACTTCAGCGAGCTAATCCTTTGCGCTATGTCGATGACTATAGTTCTCTGTCGAATAGTAACATTACTGATCCTATCCTTCAAAGAAACTCTGAGCATAGCTTGCATGGAGCAAGCTCGCTGAGCGACTGTGAACTGGACTAGGCGCACCGTGAGTGTCCACGTTCCAGCTCCGTATGTCAGGACTTGTAGGACGCGCTGGTTGAAAACTTTAGTTTTCAAACTCTGCGGTATAAATGACGAGAAGAATCCACGTAGTTAACCAAATGCTGCCCAGTCCAGCTGAATTCTGCTCTTGGCTTCCCTCTCAAAATTGTCTCTACCTAACTGCAATGTCTGCCCGAGGTATGTGTACTCCGAAACAATTTCGAGAGGATGGCTATTTACGAGTACAGGTCCCGGATCGACGTTTTTATTGATCATGATTTTGGTTTTATCCAAATTCATGTCGACACCTATTCATCGCGAAGCCATTGCTAGGCTATCCAGCATTTGTTGCAGCTCAGCATTTGTTGCAGCTCAACCTTGAATTCTAAGAAAATCATTACGCCCATTATAAGTAAATACAAAAAAGGGCTCAACACAGCCTACGTCCAAGCAAGCATTAAATGATTTGTCATCGCAGCCGGCGTGCTATATATCACGTATTGCTTTATGCTCCGTTGACGCTCTCAGTGGAACAAAGCGGAGTATCCAAACGCGAGTGGACAAACACTCCGCCGCGACTTAACGGTCGCTTGCATGTCGCGAGGCACGTGCGACCACAAAAGGTATTCGCTCGAACGCTTTGTAGATGATATATTTCATTCGCGTTTTTTCGCGTATAAATTCATTATAAAAATTTAAGAGGTTAATACATTTTAATGTCTCTTAGTGGATCTAAAACAAATGGCTGTTTTATTTGTTATTGTTAGCTCATTACCCAAGGTAACATACGGGGTGAGCAGAGAGCACCGACTCCAAATATATCCCGACGCCAAATATCTCTGTCCTTACTGACCTGATCTGCTTCTTTTACATTACAAACTCATCATCATATAGATCTGAGGAGTGTCTGTCCATAAAACCCACTAGACCTCAAACACTACTAAGTGAAAGAATACTTGGAGAGGCCTATCTCCAGCAGTGGACGGAAGTAGGCTGATGATGATGATGACGATGAAAGAATACTACTACAAACAAACAACAATACTGTCCATTAAATATCGGGTAGAAATCTACAAGTGATTGACCCGCTTATTTCAAAAAAACTGGCGTAATCAGTTTAGTAGTGGTAAGAATTAAAAAATACACATTTATTATCTATATGACACTGTACATTTTACCATTTCGTACTAGAATATTCTGAAATTAGTTAAATATTTGGTCTAACATATCAATAGTATCCAATACTATTGATATGTTAGACCAAATCTGGTACCTACTCTATTACTACCTGTATTTAGTCATTGATGAAAAATGATAACTAAGTATTATTGTATTTAAATAGTTTTTATCATATTTATTTGTTTGTTCATTTATTTATATTTAATATTTAATATAACATATAATAACATTGATAAACATTACAGTACATGTCCAATTCGTTTATCAAGCTTTTCTAAGTACTCACCTGCCGTCCTGCGAAA
>DWJK01000879.1:0-19215 GCA_018248815.1 Croniades pieria auraria | reverse complement strand
GCTTTGCGATCTATTGTAATTCGATCGATCTGTTAAAATGTTTTTCAAATCTGATTTAGTATGATTTATTTGACATTTCTGTAATAATGAACGAATATCTTCTTTACATCACACAATGCAATCCAATTTCACATAGCGTTCCTTACTTTTTACGAGTATGTCCTGACAATGTCCCGCCAAACTATGCATACATCAGAGAGATCGTTTATTATTAATTAACCTATTTCCGTTTATTTTGCAAAGCTTTAGTTTAAACATGTCACATATATTTACATTTACATAATTGTAACCCGTCACAAGATCTGGGCATGATTGTGGACCTGGAGAATAAACTGATCCCGTTCCAAAGTTGGTACGATACGCAATATATTTACATTATAAATATAACATTACGTCACTATAACGAGGTTTGAACGATATTTTACCGAAACAGCCACCTCTTATACGGATGTTACTAAAACTGACATATCACCGAAATCAACTGATAACATAGCCACATTCTCCCTAGTCTAAAACATTTATATAAATAAATAAATAAACACATAAATGTATGCGTAATATATAAAAGTTCTGTTAGAGGAAAATTATGTTCTAGCTGTTCCAGAATATACTCAGATCCAAGTCAGGGTTAGGTTTAAGGGGCCAACCGTGTTACGGTATGTTTTGAGCGAAGCAGTCAAGTATTTAACTTTAATTCAACATAAATATAAATGTCAAATACTTGACTGTCAATATAACAATTTTTGTAGCTTCTCTTTTTCTCTCTCCTATAGTGACAGTTTTTAGTGTCACATTGTCCGTAAGCATTTCAGCATGCCTACCCGTGAGCATGCATGCAGATGCGCTTTTAAGTTTATGTATGCATGCGACAGTCATTTTCATGATCATCGCATGCCTGCAATACGGACTCCACTGTATTTCAATATTTGGACTGAGGTATTCCGTTGAGACAAATGACGGTCAGACGCTTGTAGGAAAAAACAACGAATTATCATTAAATGTCAATTAAAAACAGTCATTGAGATACGATAAACACGGTGCACATATTTTAATGAACATTATCATAGTCAAATGTCAAGTTTTGCACAATAACATTTAAAAATGAAAATACATTTATACACATTTTTAAAAATTAAACATAATGTTATATTAACTTTTATGTGATATGCATTTTTGTAGTAAAAACGGCATAAGAGGTACACTTTTCAACGTTCAATCCACGCTTCTACATTTATTATAGATCTTTGGTTTTCAATTGCTAGTTTCGCCCGATATATACAATTGTGGGACATTAAAAACTAAACTTACGTCTAATTATTTTTATTAGTTTCGTTACATAGTAGTTATTAGTAGTAATACTTATATTAATTTTTCAATAATCCACTTTGTTCTAAATTTAATTTTTAATACCATTTAGGGTGTTAGAGGCAATGTGTCGCCAGCAGCAATAAATTATAGAGTAACAGATTTTATTGTTACGGTTGCATGGTACATTAAAACTTTGTTCTCAACTACGATTACGAGCACAATTAACTTTTCAGTCATTTTATGTAGATGATACTCGTAGGTACCCATACTGTCGTATAAAAATCAATCCTTTTTAGCCTGTTCCATTTATGTCACCGATCACTATTTAGCAGGAAACCTTATTATTAGGACGCTGTTATATAATAGTTGGGTAAGTTATTATTATAATATCACTCCAGGTTTTTTACAGGTAGGCATGGAGCACCGACCGCCAAACATCTATACAGACAGAACTGTTGTGTTTCTTCCATTCTCATCGCTATTTATGAAGGTGGTTTGAGCACACAGGTTTCGGGGATTTATGACTCCCTGTATCTGATTATTGTATATTGTGCAATGACATTCTTAAACGAATGTAGCAAAGTATGTAACGTGTAAGTCTAACCAGACATTAAATTTTTGTATTATCTGTGTACGGCTCGTAGAGTTGTTGATTTTACTGTAACATATCTAGGTTGCCTCTGTCACGGTTTAGTCATCACTGTCACTGTAAAAGTTATTGAACAAGTAATAGCATTTGAAGAACAAAATTCTTATTAGCCTTCCTCACAATACATTTCAGAGTGTTTACCTATCCCTTCCATCCAATCGTACCAATGCATTCTGGTGGCTTGAACTTTCAATGTCCTATCCAATTCCCGCTTAGCGAGTCTTGATTAGAGCCGGGTGTCGCGATGTACTATTCGTGAACATAATAATGTATAATATTCCAAATTTATATCACATTTTCTTTTATATTACCGTTATTTTCATAGCCTAATGAACCACATTATCCACGTCCACGTCACACCTTAAATCTAGTCAAAAAAATAAAGTTACAAGTAAAACATATAAATACAGTTTAAATATTAAGAAACTATTTATAAACATAAGTAAAATACGCCTCAATTTAATCAATATTATTAATATAATAATATTCATCCAATGAACCTATTATAAATGAAGTTTTGTTTTGTTACTAGATAGTACCCAAAAATTTTATTCCTATTTAATCCTATTTTAGTCATAATCATACATAGTGAAGAAGAAAATATATGTAGGATTTTATCGACAGTAAATTATCCAATGTTATGTACAAAAGATTAACTCTGCTGAAATATTCTTTTTTATTATTCCGGTCATATTGTGCATTGGTGACCAATGATATTTTCTGTTGTATACTGTATCTGTATATAGATAAGGCCAAGGCTAAGGATTAAAATGGCCACAAAATTTTATAAATTGATTAATTTTAGATGTTCTGAACTGTATTTAGGTAAACGTTATTTTCTTTCCTGAACGCGACTTAGTAACTATTTGTTAGATATTATTGCGACGATTATAGTTCATGAACTATTCTAACAGATTTTCTGATGGATGTGTATGGGAAAGTCCTAGAAGTCACGTTCAAATCAGTAAAAAATTGCGTTTTGTGTTTGATGTTGGTTACATATTTAATGCATATTTCATAAGACCAAAACGTAAGATTTTCTTACCTGAACGCGACTTAGTATGTGTTAGACATTATTGAGAAGATTATAGTTCACGAACTATTTTAACAGATTTTTTAATAGATGTGTTTGGGAAAGTTCTAGAAGTCACGTTCAAATCAGTAAAAATTTGCGTTTTGTGTTTGATGTTGGTTACATATTTAATGCATATTTCACAAGACCAAAACATAAAGTTTTCTTTCCTAAACGCGGCTTAGTATATATTAGATACTATTAAGACGGTATAGTTCACGAACTGTTCTAACATGTTTTCTGTTAGACATTATTGGAAAGTGCTAGAAGTCGTATTCAAATCAGTAAAAATTTACGTTTTGTGTTTAATGTTGGTTATATTGCAATGCATATTTCGCAAGACCAAAAAGTAATGTTTTCTTTCTTGAACGCGGCGTAGTATGTGTTAGATATTATCGAGACAATTATAGTTCACGGACCATTCTAATAGATTTTCTATTAGATGTGTATGGGAAAGTTTGTGCGTTTTGTGATCGATCATGGTTACATATATAATGCATATTTCATAAGTATAAAACGTAAAATTTTCTTACCTGAACGCGAATTAGTATGTGTTAGATATTGTTGAGACGATTTTAGTTCATGAACTATTCTAACAGATTTTCTATTAGATGTCTATGGGAAAGTTCTAGAAGTCACGTTCAAATCAGTAAAAATTTACGTTTTGTGTTTGATGTTGGTTATATTGCAATGCATATTTCGCAAGACCAAAAAGTAATGTTTGCTTTCTTGAACGCGGCGTAGTATGTGTTAGATATTATCGAGACAATTATAATTCACGGACTATTCTAATAGATTTTCTATTAGATGTGTATGGGAAAGTTCTAGAAGTCACGTTCAAATCAGTAAATATTTGCGTTTTGTGTTTGATATTGGTTATATTGTAATGCATATTTCACAAGACCAAAACGTAATTTTTTTTTCTTGAACGCGGCTTAGTATGTGTTAGATATTATCGAGACGATTATAGTTCACGGACTATTCTAATAGATTTTCTCGTAGATGTGTATGGGAAAGTTCTAGAAGTCACGTTCAAATCAGGAAATATTTACTTTGTGCTATTAATGTAGGAAATATATTTGTTTGTGTATTTTACAATTAATCACTGTATTTTGACATACCCCGTTGTTTTTGAAAAGCGTATTTTTATGAGCTAATTACAGGTGCCTTAAAAATTTTCACTCACTCTTAAATAATCCACGTCCTAGCTTAACGAATTAATTACAATCCAAAGTTTCTTATGTTTAAATAGTAGTTTAGTATTAGGTTGAGAAAATTTTAGTTAAATGTTTGTCGTTGTGGTATCAGTGCGGTGTTGTAGAGGTAGTGGCGAGCTATAATACATATTTTAATTTATTTATATACGTTTATTGTTATAGATAGAACATTATGGCTATTCATATGAATTATTTGTACTTTTCTTATTTTCTTTATACTAGTTCAGTTTTGTTTCTGCATTTTTGGGCACTATCTAGTTTTCAATGAGAGATAGTTAATCACATCAGAGGTATTCTGGTATGTTGTCTGTACTAATGTTATTATTAAATCTACTTTCAGCAACAATTAATTCAGTATAAAATTACAATATCCTATGTTTTTAATATTTCTTCTTGCTGAAGATTTGCATTTATAATAACTCTGTGGTATCTACATCAAGCCTTGTTATTGAGCGGTATCATTTTTATTTGTGTCTTACATTGCTATCGGATTAAAATCCTTTGAAAGTAAAGTGTCCTGTTTAGCCACTATCAATAAGAAAAAATATTTAATTATGCTCTTGCAATAATTCACAATTTTATATATACAAGTAGATTTAATATAAATCATTAACTTAGTTTAATTGCCAATATTATTAGCACTTTTTTACAACACTAGACACTATTAAGGTGGCACTGTAAATACTTTAAATAAATTACGTCCTGATAAGCTGAATTTTATGTCATTGAACAAAATATTTCTGTAATATTTAACAACAAAAGTATTGCTTTTTGAACTATTGGATTGTGACTTTATATGATTTACACTTTCGTAATCATAAAAAAATGGATGCTGATTACTTTTTTAAATTATAATACGAAAATTAGGACTTATAAATGACGTACTATTCAATATACATTATTCATTTGCTATTTTGTTAACTTTTTATAGTAGTTCAGAATAAATATCCGCTTGCCAAAAATGGCTTGGAACTAGGTGACTCTGAGAGACGTATGAATGGCTTTTGGATGATCAATGTTTTATTGGCATGCGCTAATATGATATATAAAGGAACGTAACACAGGGAGTGATTTCCGACTTGATTAATAAAAAAAATAAATTATTAAACATACAATTTAGCTGTGATGTAATAGCAAAATTTTCGGAAATATAACATTTTTCTGTTGCCCTTTTTCGGCTTATAGTCGTATTATGACTGCATCATTAAAATATTGACTACGCGCGTTAAATACATAAAATGTACATACTGTTTTGTTACACAAAAATTCTACACAGTTTTTCAATTTTGAAGTTTGGCTCCAACGTATAGATACTTGTATGTGGTTTATGTAGCCACGTTCAAAACTGTAGATATTGCTTTAAAAGAATAGATGTTTACAATTAAATGTTTCGTGAGTATTTATACACATGATTAAATATGCACCCGCTTAACTCACGTACGTTTTTCGGGATAGCCCAACTAGTTCCGTCGCGATCTCGCTGCAAGCGGCGGGAGCTCATGTGGAAGGAGCTCGTACAGGTCCGAAACTAGTCGGGCCATCCCGAAAAACGTACGTGAGTTAAGCCGGTGCATATTTAATCAATAGATGTTTAAATATCAATATGCATAAAACTAAAGGTTACTGACATTTTCTGTAAATGACAGAAGGTGGAGACTTCTATCTTTTTTACGGGGTTCGACTTAAGTCACGTTTCAGTGCAGACGTAAGTCGCCATTAAGTTTGTTAATAAAATTGTTAGAATCCACTATCAGTAAGCACTGCATTGTTTATATTTCAAAATATCCCTTTTCATTTGGATTTTTCATTAGAAATTAATACCTTGGGTATTTTTAACTATGACCAATATGCAAAACTCAACGACACATGATATTATGTCGTGGAGATCCAAGAGGGTTCATTGTGCGTATAACTGTTATTTTACAAAGACATTTAGGTTCGGATAAGTATGCACGTTACTCATTTATTAAATTATTTTAATCTGACAGACATATAAATAGCATCACATTGTACATATATTTTTATGTCGACGAGTTTTGATACAGAATATTATTGTTCTCTTCTATATATGTATATCTTTAATCGGTTTTAACTTTTCATATAAGATGTAAGTCACTGGTGATTTAAGGCAGTTGATATGTCTGTCTGTAGATTAGATAATTATTAATCATTGATGCCCACTTTCCCCAGATTTCAACCTATTCCCGAACCAAACACACGTCAAGCGAAATTATCACAGTTTCTTGGTGCGCTCTGTTTAATAGTCATTAGCCTAGTATTAATATATCATTAAAATGTTATTTGCCTCATGGAATTGTTTGTCATGCGTCACTTTACATTTGAAATGAATTTGTCGTAAAATAATTTCCATTTTTCATGGTAACGTTCATATATCAATAGAACTGAATACTATGACTGATGAAATTGTTCGAGGGACATAGCCTAATTCATAGTCGCGAAAATTCCACAACAAATATTTACAAACCCAAGAAAATTGTAAAAAGTAACTATTTTTTGTATTTTTGTACGTGGTTTTTTTGTTTTTGTTTTATTTGTGTACTTTTTTTTATAAATGAATCCGTTGTTACATTTTAATTATCATAACCATAATATAATAACTATTTACAAAACTAAAAATTTGATGGAAAACAACTAATTTTGTATTTTGGTATTTTTTGATTATTCATTGATATTTTGTTACAATAATACAAAAACTTCCAGATGTAACGAAGATATTTTATAGTAACTATTTACACAAATAATAAATAAAACGAAAGTAACTATTTTTGGTTTTTCGTTAGTTTTTTGTTTTTTTTTCATTCATTTTCTTTTTATATTAAATATTACTATTTCTATGCTACGGTCATCATCATGCTCGTGTTGTTGTGAATAGTGCTTATTCTAAAAAAAAACATTTACAAAAATATTAAAAACGGAGTAAAGTAACTGTTTTTGCATTTTTGTATTTTGTGTTTTTTTTTGTTAATTTATATTTTTTATAAGAATAATATATTTTTTCAATCGATTTGCTTACAATGTACCTTAACATTTGATATGAGCTAACCATTACCTATTACTTAAATTATGCTGAAGCTTCGTAATAACTATTTACTAATGAAAAACAATTAATTAAAAGTAATTATTTTTGGAATTTTTAGGTTTTTAATTTTTTTTTTGTGTTTTTTTTTTATTTATAAAAAAATATTTCTGCCTAAACTTCGAGTAGTTTTTATATATACAAACCACTTCATCACCTTACTTATTTAACGTTGGGCAAATGTAAAGTCCATTTGAATACTTAGTGACAAGTGAGCTGAATTTTTAAATTATCTGCCCTTATTATGAATATATACAATTTCAAGGATATTTCGCGATAACTACCATCATCAACTTATACTAAAATTATTTTACACGTATTGTAATAATTATTTGTCTTTCTCGTTCTAAAGTCTTTAAAACAAGACTAGATAAATTTGGATTATTAGGAACAGATCCCAATAATTAAAAAAAAAATCATAATAATGAACATAATGTAATATGGCTGGCACCATTAGATTATGGTACTCACACTAAGTAATTGGGTCCACTGTATAACGTTGTTCATACAATATATCAGACTATGGATCGCAAGTTAAATTGTTTAAGAAGTCCTGATAAGGCATTAAAGGAAAATAAACATTTCATAGCCTAATCAGGCGTATTTACATATTCCATAGCTTAATCAGGCGTATTTACATATGAACTTGAACGCGATTTTAGCATTTCAGACACAAATTATAAAGGGTGAAAATTTAACAAGTTTTAAATGTACCCTACCCTAGTCTACCCGTTAATGTACTTTAATGCTCTTGTTATACTCGTAATTATATCGTCACGCGAAGTCCCTTACGGGGTAGGAAGGGAAAATCGCGTGAAATCATTTCTATCATTACATGTCTCTACTTTCTCAGAAATCACTTTTCACATGGATTTTGGTGTTATTATAATATTATAATGGTTTATACTTTCATCTACATCATTATCATCATCATCATCGGTCTATTTCAGTCCACTGCCGGCCAAAGGCCTTCCTCAATGAGCGCCACTGCGCCCTGTCCTAAAAATCACCGGGCTAATCTTCATAGCTGTGGTTAAATATACACCGCATACACCTTTCTACTGCTGGTTAGAATTCTATTACTAGCCACCTTATTTTTTAAATCAATACGATTTTGTGTGTCATCTCTGTATCTCTAAGATTCTGAAAAATCTATTTTTACCTATAATTATTTTAAGATTGGATCGCTTTTCTTGCTGTTTCTTCTGAAATATTAGCTGTTGATGATTTATTACTTAGAATTTTATGACTATTTTGGCGATAACAGAAGAAAATACTACCCGTGTGGATAGTATAATCTTTGTACCTCTAGTAATTTTTAAAATATTTTATCTCGCATACACGATATTCTCATCCATCCATCTGCCAGCCTTTAGAAGTCAACTGTTTGATACACATAGATATCCCCTAATCCGCCCTGCTCCACTCGCTTCTGGGTCTTTAGACCCAGTCTTTTATTAATGTTATTTCAGTGTTTTATTAATATTTTTTTGGCGATTTAGTCAAATTTCCTGTTTTTGTTCCTAACGTTCCATTACAAATTTCCACCCTTTATAATTTAGAATTAATCATTTTCTCGGAATACAAATATGACCCAATAGAAATATACTAGTCACTTAAAATATTACTTATAATACACATTTATATGTTAATGCAGAATCTTTGCCTTACCTAAATATTTTATGCAATAGTTCATAGACAATATAACTGTGCACTTATCCTAATTTTAGTCCACGTATTCATATATACAAATAAGTTATTACTGAGGAAGACTTGACATCGTGAAATTGGATTTTGTTGTTTTTATGTTGTTCTTCATAATATACTTAGATTAGCACCTTAGCGAATAGGTTAAGTTTTCACTTGAAAGAGATATTGAATATTTAGGATAAGGGGAAAGGATACAAGATATGGAATGATTTAAAAGGGAGAAGAAAGACATTAAAAGGTAGACCTTATAGACGAAGGGGTTAATAAAAGGTGTCGAAAGAGGAATACGTGAGAGAAGTAGGAAGAACGAAAGGACAGAGTATAAGAAGAGGACGAAGAGACACAAAAAGGAATAAATAGGAAAAGACAGAACGTACGTAGAGGCGGAAGAGACTTAAAAAAGTTCTGACTTGAAGGGATAGAATGTAAATAGAGGAGGAAGATATAGAAAATAAATGAATAGGAAGGGAAATATACAAATGGGAAAGCGAAAGTGACATGAGAAAAGGAAGAAAAAGGAGGAAGATGGAAATACTAATATAAATTTAGTGAGAAAGGAAGGAAGGTGCGAAAAAAGTTAGAAATTTGCTGACAGATGCTTTTTTGGTTTAATATTTGTGATGGCTTTATTTCTAGTTGCTCAACGCTACTTTTGCATAATTAAGACCATTCGCACCAGTACCTATCTATAGACCCTCGATATTAAGGTCTGATGACATGATATCATTGCAAACACCTGCAACTGCTACATCTGCATATATATTGTCGATATAGTTTATGGTTGAAATACTACGGGTACTTACTGTAAGACATTCGAAAATTATTTTTTTAGTTGTCGTGAAAAAACGCTTAAGTTTCGTTCATGTTGGATTAGAGACCGTTCGTTTTAATATTGTCCGTTTAAAATCTTCTCCATCAATAGTTTTTTTATTGTATGATAGTCTAGCGCGATCCTGCCTGACGGTAATCGCAGATGTGTCCTCAGATGGAGCACGTATGTCTAGTAAAACGTATTCATCCTTGTTTTGAAGTCCTAGGAATCGATTATCAAAATTCACGTCTAAATTACTCAAACACTCCATCATATAATAAGATAATGTTACATGAACTTGTGGCGTACTAGTAATGTAACTTTTTAAAGTTTTAATTTTTCTCATTCTCACCCTTGAATATTTATTTATCAAATCTAAGAATTGTTTTTTGGATACGATCTAGTAAGGTTTGGAGAATCATTAGGTCCTTAGATAAAAAAGAATTTGGATAAATATTTACTATGGACTATTCTGGGACATTTTAATTGTATTTTAGCTGTTGCAGCAGATTTTAAAGCATGGTCTGCACGAATAATGTGCGACTTTACATTCCTTGTATTTAATAATCTCTTGTGTTTGGTGAATTGTAACTATGAATCTAACTCTATCGTTAACTGTTAAATAGGTAAAAATGGATTATATGGAATATGCATCCGGTCAATGCATGATCATGGAGAAGAGTAGCCAGCAGTATTAAGCACTAGGACCCTCACTTACTCCAAATATATGGAGGCTCTTCATATGTATTTTTAATTCGATAAACCTGATTTCTCTCGGTCGCTTCCAAGCATAACTATTTCTCAAAGGTTGTTGCATTGCTCGTGTCTTCTAATATGGCTGACAAGTAACAAAAACATTCAACATAACACTTATCCGATTAATAATGTATTTACTGTTAGCCTTAGAAGTAAACCATTTAATGTTTGTTCCATAGACACTGTTATTTACATTTTAAAGATTGTATACAAACCAATTTAATTCATCTGTTAAATTGATGAAACGAATACCCTTTTATCGGGTTCTAGGAGGTATTATGAAATATTGCTTTATAAAAAGCATTTTTTTTAATACTCTTAGTTTTAAAAGCCAAGCAAGTAAACATTCACTATATTAAACATGCAATTGGATAATAGATTATCATTGACAAAGCACCTAGAGAGAAGTTTGTCGTTCTACTACTGTTAATTTGGTTACCTTTGTCAAAGTACCAACAGTAAGGTTTCGTGTACTACGACTGACCTGTACAAGACATGCATATGGTAAATAGGTTCTCATTGACAAACACCAAGAGAAAAGATTATCGTTCTGGTACTGTTCATTTGGTTACCTTTGTCAAAGTACCAAGAGTGAGGTTTTGTGTACTACGACTGACCTGTACAAGACATGCATATGGTAAATAGGTTCTCATTAACAAACACCAAGAGAAAATTTTATCGTTCTATTACTGACCATTTGGTTACCTTTGTTAAAATACCAAGAGTGAGCTTTTGTGTACTACGACTGACCTGTACGAGACATCCATTAGGTTAATAGGATATTGACAAACACGAAGGGAAAAGTTTGTCGTTCTACTGTTGATCATTTGGTTAAGTTATCTTCGTCAAAGTACTCTTACTTAGGGAAAAGTTTATCGTGTTATGACTGACGATTTGGTTAAGTTATGTTTAACAAAATTCCAAAGAAGAAGTTTTCGATACTACTGTTGACTTCCTTCTCTCCTTAAAGCCTCCGCCTCCCTCTGCATAAGTGCCTTTAATAAACACTGCTGTTTTATTTCGAAAATAAAGTTCATAAGTAGCAATACCATTAGGCATATCGGTCATTTGGTTGATAAATATTTGATTGGCAGACTCAAGGTTCTCCTACACAGATACTCTGAAGTATTTCTGTTATAAAATTGTTTTGTGCTAATTTTTTTCTCATTCTAGTCATTAAAAGTAGTAACACTTTCATTACATTAAATCTAACAAGACCGCAATAGCACAAACAGTTTTAGCGGTGCGAATGGACGTAATTATGGCAAAATGATTGAGACTTCAATGTGTTAGGTTGAAAGCTGTGTTAAAAACAAGGTAACTAACTCATTTTTTATAATAGTTGTCGTAGCATGTGGTAACACTACACGATTATCGACAATATTTCCATATGATTTGTCAATTTTAATTTAAGCAAAACGATAAACTTACGTCAGATCATTTCCCATTAAATTTTAATCTGAATACTACGTCGGTTCGTGGTGCTCCGTTATTTCCATATATTTTAATATTTACAACTATATACTATGTATTCTAGAATTACAATACCTTCGTTACGATTTTACGCCTACATGTTACGTCGGTTTTCCAAAGTCCAGTTTTGATACTATATGTACAAGTGTATCTTAAGTGTCACTTAATCCCTACCAGTTAATCTAAGTATTACTTGGAATACCGTTCCAGTGTTTACTTTTGAAATGTACAATATAGCACAAGTATATATTAGCCGTTTTGCTGTTCTTAAAGAACTTAGGTTCATGGAAAAGATACTTCCATTGACGCTATTAATAGGATAGCTTTATTAATAACAGGTTGTAAAATGTATGCTATACCATTTTGAAAAATTTAACTCAAATTTATATTTGACTTGGCACTTCAACGCATTTATTATCGAACATGATAATTCATACGTCTGTTAAAGTAGTTGCTAAATTTTACTATGGATTTGTAAATTTATTAAAATTCAATATAAAGTAGCGGAAATATGTATATTATTGAAACCGTACAGATTATTTTGTTAATTGGGCATTTACTAGAATAAAGGTATGGCCATTTTGACATGGTCGTGTTAATTACGCTTATGATTATTGCCTTGCATGTTAAAAGGGAAACTAAAAGTAAATCACTAGTTGGTTTGTGGCAATATGATTCTATGAATGTTTGTGACAGTATCTTTTTGGCAATATGATTCTATGAATGTTTGTGACAGTATCTTTTTGGCAATATGATTCTATGAATGTTTTGTGACAGTATCTTTTCGATCTAACCACGGCACTTCTATTCTACAACTTACACCACACCCGTCATTATTAATTGTCTTCGGACTCCTTTTTCTTAAATTTAACGATTTTTACATGTCTATAATACAGATAATTTGCTTCGTTACTTATAATTACTTTCGGATTGTTACCAGCAACAATTTTTTTTTTTATATAATATACAATGGAAACTTTCAGGACTTGCACACTTTATAGCGAAATTAATAAAATAGCAAAGTAACTACGCTTGAAAAGATTTGAGCGCAAATTTTTAGAAGGTTAGCTTTCAAAAAGTATTAGCAATTAGAATATTTAGCACTCAAGAAGAACATATTATAGTTTTAGCGTTAGACAAGTTTTTTCCGTTTATTGTGCGTATAGCCACGAAGATAGTTTTTGTAAATCAATAATTTTGTTTTGTTATACTTAACACGTTTTAGTCTTTATCGTCCTGAATTGTACAAGATGACACGTTTGTTTTTTTATCTGTTTCATTTATACGTTTATTGTACATTCGATTTGATTTGTACATGGCGAAATTTACATTACAACACCCGGGCTTACTTGAAGCGATCCTTCTTCGAAGGTGTTCTCTCACTTATCCATAACCTATGCTGGTAAGATAGAATTAAGCCGTCCACCTGTCAAATCTATATAAAAAATTAATTCCTCAATATACGATGTTTTTTCTGGAACTCCATTAAACATTTTTATTCATGCTGTCCATTTTTCAAGTTCAAACTCCTCATTGCTAAGAGTCCCGTCTTCAGTAGATGTATAACCTTCATTCTTTAGAACTAATGGGTAATTAAAATTGCCTTTTGTGTATATTTCGTTATATAAGTGTATAAAATAGTATATTTTTGTTATTAAAATTTAGAATTCATCGGTATTAAATTTGGCAAGTGGACGGGTCCATATTTATGATGCAAAGGTTCTCTCTCTGATACTTTTAATGCGAAATTCTAATTTTGTATACGTAAAAAAGCTTTCGGTAACCCTTTTCTAAGGTGCTTTAACATACAGTGTTATTGTAGTGTTAGCGATTAGAATGAAATCATTTAATTATTAAAATGTTACTGATTGAAGCTTTGAATACGCGAAATACGATGAGAAATATTTATAAAATGTTAATAAAACCAAACCCCGTTTGACGTTTTGTAGCAAAGTTATCGTGGTTCTAAAATTTGGTTTACATAGATTTTAATCAACAAATTTGCCTAATAGATCTGTTTCTTTCAACCAGGTTTTCGCATGCTCGTCCTTCACATTGATGTATAACCTTTCCTATCTATTGACACTGTTTGGTTTCTTAACTTTTTATGCATTTTTTTACTATTTACTTGACTACATTTGAAAAAGTTTTGGCTTTTGAATTCTGATGAAAGCTAATAGTTCCAATCCGTTCAATCTTTGCATCACAAATACATACAAGGAATATAGTAAATTGTATAAGATACAGAAGTATACTCAAAAACTAAATACACATCCAGATGTATTTAAAAACTTATTCCTATTTTAAATTAAGAAAGGTAGGATTAGACCGCTCGTACGTCATATCCTTTCTTTGCGGCTGTCGGTAAACGTTCGCCAGTCAGGAATGGATTTTCTGCCTAAAAATTGGAAACAACATGAAAGCTTGTAGATTTGTGTGCTTATCTTCCTGATTTTATAGGTAACGGTCTAATAGCAAGAAGAGCCTCAAGTAAATTTATAACAATAAATTTGTCAGCATATTTTGAGTATTGGGAAGGTTGTTATTTACGCTCACCGCGTAGTTCAGAACATTTATCTGACAACTGCCATAAAAAAGGAAAACGTCATCAAATCTTTGACTTTCATATTATCACTATTGATTTTTTTATTCATTTAATTGTTTTGTTTTTAATCAATTACTGGTATAATAAATTAAGTATACTTTATCGGGTGCTGACACATTTTTAACTCAAAACATATAAATATCCTATTGTGATATAAAAATGATACATTGTAGGCAATAAAAAATGTTTTTCTTGTAGTTAATAGTGAAGCAAATGTCTTATAAAAGTTATTTTTGGTTTTCCATCCTACGATAGTATTTTCAATAAAAGCCTCTTTAAATGTAAATTGTGCTGATCTATAATCGTGACGTATGTTCAAATTACATCTATATACGTACATCAGGCTGGTACTTCTTGGCGACGAGGCTCTTGTGGTGATCAGGGTATCTGATGTCCATGTCGGTGGGAGATTCCGGAGGGCAGCTGAACATGTGCTCGCCGTCACACATGCAACGCTGTGACAGCTGGTACTCTCGGCTGAAGGCCGCCGTGTTCTCAAACTCGGTGATGCAGCCTTGTTCTTCTAAACGGTGAAACAGTAGAAGTGAGTTTTCTTATATTCGGCGTGTCAACAGTCCACATGTATTTACGAAAGTATCTACATATGTTTACCGTTAATGTAAACGTTCCCTTGGTACAGAAACGTAACCCACCCTTTTTCAAATACTATAACTTTTCAAATACTATTACATATTTACAAATACTGTTACTTTTCAAATACTATTATTTTCAAATACTATTACTTTTCAAATAGAATATTTTTCAGATACTATTATTACGTTTTGTTAAAAATTATGAAAGTAGAACATGTATGACTGGGTCTTGTTGCGGAGGTTCTCTGGAAAAAATGTAGCGTAAGCTATCAAACCTAAAAAAAAAAAAATTTACCGGTGTAACCAACGGGGCAGGGATTGGGCGGGTTGCAGTAAGCTGGAAGTACTGCGTCGGTCTTCACCATCTGGCGATTGGGCACGCCTCCGGAAGGCTGAAGCCGCTGCTCACCCTCTCCCGCACCGCCAGTAACATATTGATGGCCCCACAAGGAACTGCTGAAAAACTTTACGTTAGCACTAGCGCTTGGCTACGGGACAACAACTTAACAATATTAAACTCGCAGTTTGGTGGCTATGTGAAAACATACGAGAATCGAATGATGCGTGTATGTGGTCATAGGTACAGTTGCTTGCGATGAGATAGCAAATTGATATTTGGTTTCGTGTGTTTTCAATTGTTTTCATTTGCTATTTGCTTTGGCTATTCAACATGACGGTTGAGCCAGTTTTCCAGCTTTAGAGAATTTAACCCCGACGCCTTTAACATACTCGTATGTGTGGTGAATGGTACGATTACAGTAAAATTTAAAACCATAAGTTTGGTTCGGCGCATACTGATCAGATATGTTTTTGTGTTAAATTAAATGACCAGCTTGGAGGCTAATGGGAACAAAGTTAACGTATGATTAAACAACGCTGTGACAGTATTGGCATTCTGTCGTAAAACTGCTCACGAGAAAATTTCGAAAATAAACCCAAAATAATATTTATAATAATAACTGAATTTTTTTCTTTGATAACAAATTCCTCGTGGAAAACATAATGGGCGTAGCCAGCGCAGTAGAGCATAGCACGGAGTAGAGTTACAGGAAACGGTGCCGCATTTAGCAAATTTGCAACACTTAGTACGTTGCTTTATGATGGACTTTTGTGGAGTATGAAGGCATCGTTAGACAAAAGCTGAAAGCCAACCACACTCTGCTACCATGGATCATGCTAGCGATTATGTATTTTATACATCAGATAAGGTAATACAGTTAAGGTCAATATCACATCAAGTAGGTTGTATCAGTCAATCGTATTGTTACCTGTGCTGCAGATATTCCTGGTCGCGAAGGCTGGGGTTGGGGTTCCCGTCAATCAACGAATCGTAGTCGAATTGCTCATGTTCCAGCTCTTTATTGGCGCGCGCCATCAAGGCGAGGTGTCGCTCGTTGGATGGGAACTCGAGATAGCTGGACGCTGCCTCGTTGAAGTCCTTGCCCATGCGCTCAACCACTTCTCTCAGCAACGCTTCGGTTAGGACTTGCTCTTGCTGCAAATTTGTTTCTTCGTTAGATTTAACTTTTGGGTTTTTTAAGCTAATGTAAATGAAAAACTAAGTTGAAATGCGATCTAAGCTCTTTTTAAGTTATATTGAAAGAGGCATGGACTGTATTACGCCACATTGAAGTGCGGATCACTCATCCAATAGGTCTATAGGAGGAGCGCTATCATATAAAATTGCGATAATAGTTATATTTTTATTAGGTAATTACATTTTATTGATTCAGTCGTTTTTCCAATGTACCGAACAAACTTTATTATTTCCCTTCAGTAATGATCGCACTTGCCAAACGGTTTCAATTAATTAACGTTTTTGTCCACAATAAATGCCAAAGAGAAGGATACTTACAGGCCTTGCCCCAATAGAACCATGGGGGATAAAGGCCGTTGTTCCGACGATGCTTATTACCAAAACCAGGATTCCTTGGGGTGCCATTGCGTATCTGTAAAGAATGGAGAAGATTTTCAGACTGCATATAAACATTACCCGGGAACTTACTAAAATGGGGACCCCAAGTAAGACGAAACGGATCAAAAGACAAACATAATTTTTAAATGTGAAATCGAAAAAATACTAAAAATTACTAATCAGTATTATTGTTTTTAATCGCCATAGACTGAAATCCCTGTTATAAATTAAATCTAAGTTTATGTGTACATTTATGGGAAATATAACCATCATCTCATAGAGATATATTTCAATGGTGTAACATTTTTAAACTTTCCAAACTTACACGCGAAGGAAATCCAAAATTCGATCCCAAAAATGTTTATTCGTCATCGAACAAAAATTAAAGTCCGTTGAATTTAATTAGATGACTGTTGATTCAAACGTAACATCACGCTTGTAATCCCAGAAGGGGTAGGCAGAGTGGTGTAGTACACTCCCACGCTTCACCAGTTACGTTTACGTCTCATGGAATAGGTAGTGAGCCTATTGCCATACACCGGGCACAAATCCAGACTCCGAGTTATTACTAGAAATTCTAAATTAGAAAAATCCAATAGTATTCGACCCGGGATTTGAACCCAGGACTCCCGATCGGCAGTCGCGCTTGCAACCACTCGAACAAGGCAGTCTTAGACTGTCGATTCAGTTCCACCACTTCATTAATCTTCGCAAAGTATGAGTAACACTTGATGTTAGTTCGAAGTCAGAGAGAGAATGAAATACGAAAAATTCTAAATTGTGTTTATTGTAGGTATTAAAATGTATGGTTCTATAGATGTACGTCCTATGTTGGTCCATATACATTTTGGAGATGTGAAAACCATCGATAAAAGAACAACCATAGAGTTTATAACGGCTTTAAAAATAGTTCAAGTGATTTAAACTAATTGTATGTAAAGAAAATATATCGTGACAATACAAATCACAAACATTTCGAATTAAATGTAGACTGAAATAAACTAAACACTAACACGATATAATACAGTATTGTCTTGGCAGGTTTTGTGTAGGGAGATGTACATTTTTTGGTCCATGCAATCTGGATATCAATCAGAATATGATACAATACTTGTTCCCATATGACATAACCACACCAGTTTAATATTTTTGGCGGCAAAAAATATCTGTAGCCATTGTGTTGCGGCGCGTAGGTGTCAACGATTAAGATACTATCAAATGTTTAGGCATTCGGCCCCTTTGATATGTCTGTCTTCTTCTATGGGTTATCATAGTTGATTAGCATTAATTAGAATATACAACACGAATTTGTCAGGATATCCTTGTTTGCCTGTCACTTTTCAAAGAAGTCAGCTCATAAAAAGCGTGAGTGAACATAACGTTATTTTATTCATGACGTGTAATGTGAATATAGCATAACGCCTGTATTTCTCCGAAGAGGCAGGCAGGAGAGGTGCAGCTCATTTCTACAATTTAACTGTGATTCAAAATTCAAAGTCCGAGCTACTACTACGAATTTCAAGTTAGAAAAACACATTAGTATTCGACCCGGAAATCGAATCCAAGATCTTGCAAACATTTGGCCAACAAGGCGAAATATGTTTAAAACGTTAGATTGCGTCTAAAATGTTGGCAATAACTGTATTCTTCGAGACAGATTCATATCCATGAACGTAAAAATGATATTTGTTGTTGCATCAAAGATAAAGTAACTTATTGTGCTGAAAAGAAATTCTCCTTGTTAACGAACTAAAAGCCTTGCCATAAGACTGGTCGTAAATGATCTTAGAGACTAGTTAAAGTACTGGCCTCAAATACCTTAGTTATAAGCGGAAATACTGGCGCAAAGGCTAATCATAAATTGCTTAACTTCGTATATATGATAAAGTGTTTTTGTTTGTGTAAAGTTGTGGTTAATATTTAGTAGCAGTGATAGCAGTGATAGCCTAGTGGTTAAGAATTCAGCCTCTCACTCCGGGGGTGCTGGGTTCAAATCCACGGCGCGCACC
>DWJK01000878.1:0-19220 GCA_018248815.1 Croniades pieria auraria | reverse complement strand
ACATATACTCTAGAAACATTTAGTTAAGGCAATACAGTGGTTAAAATAGATCTCTCAACGGCTGAGCCATTAGGGGTTACGAAATTGCCCATCTCTTCAATATTTTGTCGCTGTCAAAACTTGTTTTATTAAATTTTTATACATACAATTCAACACCCCAACTTATCAAAATAAACCATACTATCATAAATAAAACATCTGACATCATACAAATTAAATTACCGATTTTTTTTTCTGCATTCAATTTACATTCAATTGGTCAATTGGCTCGGGTCAATATTTTCTATTCCTGTTTTTCTGTAAGTTTATTTGATAAATGCCAGTCTTTTAAAATCCAGTTTTCAGATCGGCTTCAGTTCTCGGCATCACACTGTCCTGCAAACGCTTCATCAAAAAAGGAATCATATTTTTCGAAATAATGGGCACGATTTGGCCGGCCATCCGTCGTGCTCTTCCACTCATCTAAAACTCTCCTCCAATGTAATTTTAATTGTCTAAAATACGCCATTACCAATCAACCGTAAAAAGCACCAAGAATACAATACACAATAACCATTTCTTTTTAAACGAAAGTTTGCAGTGAATAAAAGCGTGTATAATCCTATTTAAATCGATCGAGCTCACTGTTCGGATACTCGTAGTGTACCTATATCTTTGCAAAATCGATAAAAACACGTAACGTATGACAATAACAACAAAAAACTTCCATAACTTTACGCTGGATGTCCATAGTTATGTTTTAAATGTGAATTTAGACCATAGTTGTATCCTAGGATTATAGTCGTATGATTTTACGGTAATATTATTTTAATGTGTTACTGATGTGTTTTACACTGATAGTTTTGATAGTAAAGCTACAATTTCATCTTTTCGATACATCCCGTATGGTCTAGTGGCTAGGATACCTGGCTTTCACCCAGGAGGCTCGGGTTCGATTCCCGGTACGGGAATAACATTAGAGTAAATGGGATCTTTTTGGCTGTTTTTTTAAGTTTTTTGTTATAAAAATATTTATATATGTTTTCGGAAATTTTAACGGTAATTTATATTACTTTCTTAATATTTTTATTTATTAATAAGAACATTAATTTTCTTTTTTAAACGTTATATCGTAAAACTGATAAATAATTGTGTCGTATCGCTTTATGCTACAAACTCGTTATATGCCTACATAATATATGAGTCATTATTCAGAAGATTTTATAGTGTCGTGGCAGTCAGAAGATTCCGAAACACATGAATGTTGAAGTAAGAAGACCATTAGGTCTTTGAGAATAGAAATATTTGCGATCGGTGCTCTCTGCCTATCTCGTATAAGCCCTGGCTTGTTGACATATTGAAAACTTCTAAATACATTCACTATAAAATGTAATAATTACTATGAAGTTTGTCTCATACCCTTAGTTTAAATAATTATTGGCGGTCAAGTGCCCGAAATTCGAACTAATGTTATAAATTTTTTACATATTTTTTAAATAATTTTTCACATGACTGAAGCTAGTCAAAATCAAACGAAAAAGAAAATTAGTTAATAAATATATAAGAAAAAAGTACTGGAATGATATATCTTTGTCTATTCACGCACTATATCAAGAAAACCTATATTTATTTAAACTCATATATGTTTTTGTTTCTTTGTTCCTTCCGCGTCGCCTAATGACTAGAATATCGGATTTCATTAAGAAGACTGTTACCAGCACCTGCGTTAGAGAGATTATAGGTGCTGGAATACGATATGAGAATCAGATTGAATTTTTTATGAAATTTTGTAATGCAGAAGATGCTAAGCATTTCTGAGGGTTTTATTTAAGATTTTTCATGGTAGCAAGTCATATTAAGTGAGTATTTAATTTTTAAATAACCATAGTAGGTAAAGCGTCATTGCAATGAATGGATTTGTACATTGCAAGTAGGCAAATACAGCTGTCATATAATCACGCGAAGACATGTTTTTAATTATTATGTACGTATGTACATATATAGTCCTAGGTTATTTGCATATAGGAAGCCCTGTCAAAGGCGGGCTGAAACTTTATTTAAGATATTTGAAAAATTAAAATGATTAACGAGCAGTAACTGTTTAAGAATACTTGAAACAAAATGTATTTGTAAAGTTTCATGACATAACTTTCTTTATAACCTAATCTTGTATGAAAAGTTATAAAAATAGAAATAGTCAAAGTTATAAAAATATCAATTAGGGTTAGTAAAACTTAAAGCCAAAGGATTATTTAATCCTTTGACTGTTGTCATTTGACAACTAGAAATATTTTTTTGTGTATTTTAATGTCATTTGTTTTAATTACACTCGTATATCAGTAGTTTATTTCACATACATTTTTGTTATTTAAGCTACACCTATAATTAAATTTTCGCTATAAATCCCGTCTAGTCATCTAGTGGCTACGATATCTAGCTTCCTCTGGCAGGCACATTGTGAATAAGTACTACGTTAAGTTGTCTACACTATTATAAATAAAATGTTCGTTTCTAATTTCGCAGACTCGAACAGTGGCTAATCGCATCCAAGTAGGAGTGTCGTTCGATCGGCTGTCGACGCTGCAACCGCGCTTGCCCGAGTCCGTCGACGAGATGTCCACATCGACGCACGTGTCTGCCTACTTCCGCACCAAGGAGAAAGACGGCTTCCTTGTATATCTAGGAAATCCTAAGGACACCATGCTGAGAAGAACCAAATCGGTGAGCGACAATGCTTCCTGTATCATATATATTACGCGATGGTATAAACAAAATGATATAACATAACATTACTCCTGTTTTTCCCGAAAAGATTAGACTTCGAAAATCCTTATTTGCTAAAAAAATCAATTGAATGTTTTTAACACATTACAATAATAATTTAGGCAAAATGTATTTAACAATACTAAAAATCTGGGTTAAACGCACAGGCATATACGTATTTTTCTCCAGCGTATTGGCAAGATAATTACGTTTTATATTTTTTATTAACTTTCAGGACGACTTCATGGTCCTCGGCATACAAAACGGATTCCCGTATCTTGTAATGGACATTGGCGACAGCGCCGACTCAGGAAGAGATCCGGCTAAAATCAGCAGCGACAAGTTTGTAGCGGATAATCGTTGGTACCAGGTCATCGTCGACAGGTAAGCTTTAGTCTATATAATAAACTTTTTATGAATTATACAGAATAATTAACATAAAAACGTGCTACGTATTTTACGAACATTTCTTTCACTTCGCTCTGATGTTTTTTTCCACGAATCCTAAAAATAACCGAATAAAAAGGTCTGTGTTTGGTTTTCATATAATACAGATTCTTATAAAGATATGTTACATCGCAAATCCTTTAGCAAAATCATTATTGATAGACTCGTAAGTATAACATTAAGCAAAGACTATTACGGTTACCCTTGGGGACGTTATTGTGGGCCGTTATTTAGTTCAGCCAGTCACGGTTGTATCCATAAAAAATAAGTCTTTATAGCTTGTCGAAGGCCTTTTGAGTCGTTAAATTACCTAGAAAGGGATTGTAATTTATATTTCCACCAGAACATTTTAGAGACGCATGTTGGACCTTAATGTGTAAACTATTTACGAAGCAATAATTTTAATAAATGATTACCATAACACAAATTATTTTTATTTGCCCAGAGTTGGACGTAACGTCAAGTTGTCCATAAGGGAAAGTCTTGATAATGGATCAGATCATGTTCAATCCAAAGAGGCAGTTCTTCCTGGCCAACATACAATATTTAACTTGGATCGTGATAAGTCCAAACTATACGTGGGTGGAGTACCATCCGATGCCAAACTGCAAGGTGTTAGCTTCCCGGCATTCGAAGGTCAGATCGAAGAGCTAATGATCGGAGATACGCCGGTAGGCTTGTGGAATTTCATCAGTGCTGAAAACCTGAAAGGAGCAAGGCAGAGGTATTGAAGTTTTTTCATTTATTTTTGTATATCTCAAACATTAGTCAACGTTAATGCGTTTTAATTAACAGATTATTTTAATTCTTCACCTAATAAATCTGTTTATTTCAGAGATAAGTTAATATCATCTCAATCGGGGCCACAAGAATACAGATTCAATGGTCGCTCCCACGTCACCATTTCAGGCAGAAATTACCTTGGACCTGACCAGAATCAAGTGCTGCTATTCTTCAAAACGTACGCCCCGGATGGCTTAATATACCTGGTAGGAGAAGATAAACACTTCTTCTCAGTGCAGATGCAAGATGGAAGAGTTTACTTACAGGTTCGTTTGCAGCGCAATGAGAAATATTTATAATAATTAACATTGTTAATATATCTTATGTATTTTCATTGGTTACCAGGTTTCGCTCGGTGACCCGGATAATATGGTAATCATAGGTACAACCAAGACTTATAACGATGGCAAATGGCATCGACTGGACACTGGAAGATATTTGAAATCGTGCATTCTTAAAGTAGACGGAGAAAATATTAAGAGCGCGTCCACGTCCGAAGAACAGGACATACCCGTTCTCGATACTATGAACTTCGGCGGCAATAATAAAGGCATAATACAAGTAACCAGTAAAGGATTCGACGGATGCATGCGACAAATAAGAATAGAGGGCATCAATATAGATCTCAGTGACAGTATGGAATCAGTTGGAATGGCTTACGGATGTCAAGTAAAAACATATTTTCTTTTAATCGTACTTCGTATTACTATGAATTATAAATGGGAAATTACAATTTTTTTTTTTCTTACAGTTTGCTTCCCTCGTCTCGCTGTCAGGTGAAGACAGTTATCTTCGTTATGTTGACATTACATCGGAAAATGTACAACTTACTCTTAAGTTCAAGACATCGAAGCCCGATGGTCTTATTTTCGTATACGTAAGCAGAACACAAACTACCTCTATGTCAGATAGCATTTCATTGGCACTAAACAAAGGTATGTTTATTACTACACAGTAACAAAACAAATATTATCCGTCCATTTATGACCTTTGATCCCAGAAAGTACTTAGCGGACCTTAATCAGCTTACACCATTTAGACCGTCGATTCTAAGGTAGATTTAACGGAAATAATAAATTAGGAATAAATTGAAAAAAATTTTGCACTGTGGGAACTATTGTACGTCAAGAATTTCTCTTGAAAATTCCAGTAAGAGTTTTAAAGCGACGTTTATTGCAATAATACATAGTGGGATAGTTTTCTTAAATAATTCTCCGATCTTCTCATCATCATCATCATCATCATCGTCAACTTAACTCACTTCACTACTGGACATTGGCCTCCCCAATGAGTGTTATCGCGCCCTGTTCTCGGTTTGCCGCATCCAGATTCTGCCTGCAACCTTTCGCAGATAGCCATCCCACCGAGCCGGAGGGTGTCCCACATTAAATTGTCTATCTTTAGGAGGGATAAAAAAATTTCTTAAAAGTCCATATGACATCTTCAATTCTTTATTTTGTTAAGCAAAGCAAGTGATTAAAATCTACTTTCTGATTAAATATATGTATAACGATTTATGTAACTGTTACAATTTATTTTTTCTCTCACAGGAAAATTAGTACTTATGAGTCAGAGAGAACAATTAGACACAGGGCTAAGTACATACAACGACTCACATTGGCACGTGGTCACTGTAAACCATAACAGTAAGGCTTTGCGCCTCGTGGTAGATGACTTTGACTATTTCAGGTATGTTTTAAATTGGTTCAAAATACTTCTTTGATCGTTATTGGACAACATTTCGGACTGTGGCCTATTTGTAAGAGGTTCTAATTTCTCGTTACAGTTAACCTTTATTGTTTAATTTCGAAAGCATTTAATTCTAAAATGGATACTATTTAACAAAAATACTAATAATATTACGTATCATAGTAGTCATACAAATGACATATATGTAATAACACTTTTTGGTTATAAAAGTAGCATTGTATAACTCTGCAGTGGAATATTCTAGATCATTTATTTGAAATAAGTCACCGCCACATTGTTCATTTTGAGTTGTAATGCCTAATTATAGCACGTTGTTCCCTTGACTAAATATTCCCACGTCACGTTCATTTAAATACGCAATATATGGTACTGTTATTGGTTACAATTCTAATAGAACACTGTGCTCAAAACGTTATTATAAATTTAATTACAGTACGGATAGCGCTCCAGCGCCACTTCATATCCTGGAGGGGGTCCTGTTTATAGGAGGAGTGCAACCAGGTTACATAGTAGGAGGCAAAGTTGGTTCTAAAGCGGCGTTCTCGGGTTGTATAGCGGACGCAACGTTTAACGGTCGGGTGATAAACTTGCTCGAACCATTCAGCAACCACAGCGTCACCTTCGGAAGATGTGGAACCACCACCACCACTGGTGGAGTGCCTCCAGGTAATTAAGTCTCAATATGTTTTGTTTTTTTTTTGTACTCAGCAAAGGACACTAGAATAGAACGTATAACATTACTGCTGAATCGTAGGAGATTAATGCAATCTTCTGCTTACCCCTTCAGGGAAATACAGGCTAGTGGCCTAAGACTTGAGGCTAATAGATAGTACAGTATAACACCTATAAATTTTGGTTCAATAATGTTATGTGGCCAGCAACATTTAATTATAATTAAAAATTGATTTCATGATTTATAATATGGTATAAGTAAAATGTGAAATCTCAACCTTTACTTTCCTTTCTACCCTCTGTACCCCTCCTTCTCAGTCCCTGTCAATCCTTGCACGTTTTCCCCACCACACGTATAACTCCCAACCCTCGATCCTCTTTCTTCCCGTTGTTTTTCTCCCATATGAAAACCAAATAAACTTCCATGATATAAATGGATTTAAATACACGATTGTAGACCAAGCGTTGTGGCCGACGCCGGTCCGAGACGTGCTACCCACGCCGGCGCTCTCACCCCTAATTCCTGCGCATGAAGAAGTTGAAGAGAAAGGTAACTTTGAAACTACAACGTTGCAGTCTTGTAATGGAATGACACTTTATACAATATGTAAACTGTTGGATAGTTTTTATAATTTCAAATTCTCGTAAATTACATAGTACGCCCAGAAGAATCGTCGCCGGTAACAACAACACCAGCTGCAGCGCCTCTGACATCCTCTACCACGGGTGCTCCACCCACACCGTCCACTACCATCTCACCACCTCCCACCACCACCAGACGCACGCCACCACAACCAGAGGCAGGCTGCGCCTTGGCCTACGATCCTCAGTACGGCTTCGGGGATCCCATGGAAGGATACAGATTCGGTAAACATCATATTATATATGAAATTCTCTATTCCAAAGAATTAATAATTATCACAGTTATATGCGCATTTTAAAAGTGTATAAGTTTATAAGCGTATATTCTACTTTTACGCAATACAAGCGGTCAGGAGCTTCTTAAAAGTTCACAGAAATTTATAACCAACCGAAAACGGAAGCAGCCGCCCATAAGATTTTTCAATTTTTTTCTTCAATGTCCTGTTTATCGTTTAGGAAGTTTGTAAAAAATGTTAAATTCACAGGTACCCGTAACGACAGTAGAATAGAATACGCAAAATTGCCAGGCCGTCAGTTGGAGGGCTTCGATCTGACTATTACGTTCCGAACGTTCGACGTGCACGGCGGATTAATATTCTACGCGGCCGCTGAGAAAGCTCCATCGCAGTTCTTGGCCCTTTACATGAAAGAAGCCAAGGTTGTTATTCACAAATTCGATTTAATAATTTAAATTGATTTGCGTTATAAAGTATACAACATATTTACATGTACCTACAACAAGTATATACATATATCTTAAATATTAATTGCATATACAATTTGTATTTTGAACTTTAATCCATCTTGATCTCCCCCAGCGTACTTACTAAATACCGTATGGAATCAACTATTAACAGATCGCTACGAAATATCGTTTCCAGTTGCACTTTGCCTTCAACTGCGGCGGTGAGACGGCCCTGGTAACGTCACAGTCCACATATGACGGCACTGAATGGCACACCGTGACGCTGGTACGCAACGGCGGGCATGGCAAGCTGACGGCGGACTCGGAGCGGGTGGGCGAGGCGAGCGTCGCTTGCGCCGCGCCCGCCGTCCTCGCTCCACCCTACTACTACGGCGGACTGAGGAATATCAGTGACATCATTGCGCACAATCTTATGGTATATTGTCAATATGTCATTGTACGAGTATTTACCCCAATATATAACTACAGACATACGTAAACCGTACAGTGCATTGCAAATATGTTGTTCATTAAAGTTTTATCTCAGTATCATTTTAAAGCTTATTTCCACGTTCTCGTGAACTTAAACCACTGACCGCATTAAATATTCTTATATTTTCCAGGACTTCTACCAACCGTTCAAGGGCTGTCTGAAGGGCCTCATGATGAACGGACAATACGTCACTGACATCTTATATAGAGTAAATTCGCTGCGATGCACTGATAATGTAGAAAACGGCGTTTATTTCGGGCCATCAAGCAATGTTCACAGCAATTACCTAAAAGTAAGTTGCTCGGAATCAAACAGATACTAGTTAAAATGCACATAAGTTCCATTGCTAGACGCGGTGCAACGACGAACATCTTCATAAACTCCCACATAGAAAAATTATATATAAAGTAGGGGAGCCAGCCTAAAATGTGTCCATCGAAAAAAAAGACAAAGCAAATGAGGCTACCTATCTCTCTGTCTCTTTCTACATTGTCACTTAGAGGCAGCCGTATATCTACCCTACTCCATATACATATAATATCTCTATGAACTCCCATTAATTTAAATAGTGAGGTTACGCTGACAGAACTGTGTATATAATGATTATATGAATTATAGCTGACTATTGATATAATTATCATATAAGTACCATTTTATTTAGAAAATCTGATAATAGCAACTAAAGTAAAAATAAGGGACAAGATAGCTCTAGATTGTTACATTATTGAAATAGGAATAAAATCGTTAATACCTATGTCGACGAGAATAACTATAGCTATAAAAATCATTCACTTTTACTGAATATTACAAGGTGATACTTAAGTATCACCTTGTAATATTCACTAAAAACATCAGCAATAAGAAAAACAAAGCAAGTGTAAAATACCGATTTAATTTCTTATGTATATTTCAGCTTCTAGAAAACTTCAAAGTTGGTTACGAAATATCTATATCTATGGAGGTGAAACCACGGAACTCCACTGGGCTCTTGTTGAGTGTCCACGGAAAACGTGACTTCATGATTTTAGAGCTACTGGAGAACGAAGTAGTAGCCAATGTCGAGAATGGCAAAGGACCGTTCCACGCCAGCTACAAGTTAGGGAACAAGTTCTCTCTCTGCGACGGAAACTGGCACAGGATCCACGGTGAGCAACGTAGAAAGACAATTATCATCGTTGAAAAAAATATTGATCAGTTGCTTTAAAAATACGATAGTAACTTCTAAGGTATAGCAAACAACTTGATGAATAAACATAAATACATAATAAAAAACAGATTCTTACCTCTTTTCAAATAAAAAATATGAAGATTCACGGAGTAACAAATTTTCTTTCAAAATTGGCGCAATTTTTTGACAGCTAGTGGCGCCAAGAAAAAATATGTCACACAAACGTCATTTTTTTTCTTAATAATAAGAAGGCATACCTCCTTAGTTGCCAGTGCAACAAATTAGGACTCCTTTGATAACTTACATAGAAGGATAAGCTAAATTTTTGTTGGTGGTAAATATATCGCCTCTGCCTTAAAAAAGGTTAACCAGTAATGTTATAGATGTGGTAGAAGTACGGCAAGTTGTAAGAATAGACATATTTTGCATTCGGTTTTCTCTGCCAATCCCGTAAGGAGACCTGATGAGATGATATAATAATAATAACAATAACAACAATAAGACTAAATAAATATAGGGTATTAATATTCAGTTAATAAAGATTTACGTACGTACGTAAACGAAAATAAAATCTGTATCTGATAAGTCGCAAGAAAAATACTAATATTGTTTGTTTTTTGTTTCAGCTGTTAAATCCCGACATGTGGTATCGGTGGGGGTAGATGGCCACTTCACGGACGCCGGCTTGGGTCAGTCGGGCTCCACGGACACTCGTTCCGCATTATATATCGGTGGCCATGAACGCCCTATCGCCAAAGTGAGAGGCGTACGCTCTAGACGAGGCTTTACTGGCTGCATCAGGAACATCGTCATCAGAGAGACCCCAGTTCAGATACCATTAACAGCGGCTGGTAGAAACACACACATTGGTGTTTGCCCAAATGATTAATATACTTCTTCAATTTGAACCCTATGTATAACAAAACATACTACGTATTTATTACAACCGTTTTGTGTGAAATATGTTTTTAAAATAAAATGTAATAGTGGACAATTTAGGCATTTTTCTTAAAGGACCAAATGTGGATATTTCCTTATAATAATATATATATTTTTAAAACATTCTTCGTCTCTTACTTATTGTTGTCAATACTTTGTCAACTGTTAAAAATATGTAAAACATCATAAGTATTCACATTCCACATAAGCAAAATTATTCGAATAAGAACGAATAATGAAATGCAATACTGCATATAAAGCGCAAAACGGTGAATGTGTAGACATAGTACTTCTAACAGAAACGAAAAAGTTAACGCAATGTAAAGATGGCATAATATTGCAGCTGCATGTACCTACATACACACTTGATCTTGACCTTGACTTGAGCAGTTCTCGTAACAATAGATTTTATCCACTTTATTGTTAAGGGCACGTGCTTGATCGCACAGCAGTACTTGTACCAATAGTTTTCGTCCACACTGTTGTTAAGGACACGTGCTTGATTGCACAGCAGTACTTGTACCAATAGTTTTTGTCCACGCAGTTGTTAAAGACACGTATTTGATTGCACAGCACTACATGTACCAATAGTTTTTGTCCTCACAGTTGTTAAGGACACGTAATTAATTGCATAGCAGTACATGTACCAATAGTTTTTATCGACACAGTTGTTAAGGACACGTAATTGATTGCATAGCAGTACTTGTACCAATAGTTTTTGTCCACATAGTTGTTAGGGACACGTGCTTGATCACACCGCAGTACTTGTACCTAGTTTTTGTCCACACAGTTGTTGTTAAGGGCATGGGCTAGGCATCCAATTTGACCAGAAGAAATAAGACGTTTGTTAGCCAGATATATTGTCATATTTCGTGTAGTATGTAACAATAATACTAGAGCAGTAGTAACAGCAGTAGTAGACTTCAACCGAAATGTTAGGGCGGAGAAAGAATACTCGTATATCCCCCAAACCCTAACCAGTATATCAGGGCTATAAGCCGGTTATGCTCGGAGCTGGCCGATTGCGATACGATACAGCCTACCGCTACTACTTTGGGCATACCAGGCTACTGCTGGGCATTTAGCTACGGTACGTACAGCTAAATACCCAGGCCGCCTACAAACAGCAGCGTAGGCATCGCGAGACAATGTGTTCTGTGATCCCCTACCAGCATGCCCAGCATGGAAATTATGGGCAAGCCAAGCCCCCCTCAAGGGAAGTCCTGGCCAGCAGTAGACTGGGACAGATTGATTATGATAAATAAACTAATTAAACATGTCATATTTTATCTGTGAAACAATATATTTATTAGGAATATTAATGAAACACCAAATACATGCCAGATTATATATTCATGAATAGTAATATTTAATACTTTTATCCACACAAATACTACTACGATCAATTTCAAACTTATTCCAATTTCTTTACACCTTCTTACAATAAAATATATATTTAAGTAAAAAAAATTCAAAGATTTAATATGGAACAAATATTTTTGTCTTTTATCTTTTTGAATAATTTACATATTTATCGCATCATACAGTAAACATTTATAATGTAGCTGCAGATCATTTATAAGACAACCAAATTAAGTACACACCAGACATTGTTTCTGAACAGTAGCCAGTATTATATTTAAAAACTATCATTGGTGCTTTTAAGTACCTTCTTTTACCACCATGTACCAACTAAATATAACATTTTTAAGAAAGACCTCAATTACATTTTCATCTTTCCAAATAAACATAGTTATGTACCACAACCAATAAATTATTAACATAAACTTGCTTTGCATATAATGAATATCAGAATTTAAAATGACTAGCTGCATAAAAGTATCTTTGGCCTCGATTTAATGTTATACAAATTTTATAAAATTATTAAAATAAAATATATATATATATAACTTAGATGCATCAGTTATATGTCTATCCAAAAAATACATTGGTTACATAGAAGAGCAACCTTGTTTCATATCATATATTGAATAAAGAATATAAAGTTTTGATAAATGATTACATTTTAAACACTACCATTACATGTAAATTTCATAAAAATGCATATAGGAGGCGCATATAAGTTAAAGTAGATAATATTACAATAAAAGGTTATGTAATTTCATGGAGGAATATAAATTCTACTAAATAATGAAATCCTTAATCGCAATTATATAAAAATAGAGTAAGAAGATAGGACCTAGGCTCAATTAGTCCAATAAGCGGTTATTATTGTAAAAATCATGGAAATAAAAGACATTAAATTAATTTCACCGACACGTTAGATTCATTGCGTCATGTGGCGATGTAATTCCAACTGTACATGATGTAGCCAATATGGTTGATTTCAATGAATTGGAGCTGGAAGGTTTATTGCACTTGATATGTTTGGTCTTCCTTGACTAAAAGTTATAATTGGAAAATACTAAACTACCTTTGAAGTACTTACTATTCGCAGTGATAGCCTAGTGGTTAAGAATTCAGCCTCTCGCTTCGGGGGTGCTGAGTTCAAATCCATGGCGCGCACCTCTTTACAAAATTGCGTTTTAAGTTTAAATATCACTCGCTAACGGTGAAGGAAAACATCGTGAGGAAACCTGCACCACTCCTTAGAATTTATAAAAAAAAAAAAAATTTCTACGATGTGTGAAGTCCGTCAACCCGCACTTGGCCAGCGTGGCGGACTACGGCCTTAACCCTCTCAGTATGTGAGGAGATCCATATTCCAACAGTGGAATGTTAATGGGTCGATTATTATTATTTTTATTATACCTTTGAACTGGATAAACGGGGGAAATGCATAGCACTCAAAGCGAATTGAACCACTTGAGCCAAGATTTAATAAAAGCATCACTACCATTTATTAAAATATCGCAAGAAAAAATATATAATCAATTAGGCGGCTATCATTCTTTTTCATTCAGTAATTAGATCCAATGATATTCGAAAGCAACTTATACATAAAATATTTCTACTTTATAAGCAATACCACATTCATATATTGAAAATACATACATATATGAGAATAATATATAAAACTACACACAGCTAAGCTTAATCTACATGTTAATTTTTTTTTATTAATAAAGTTTCATAAAAACCACTTCACATGCACACCAAGTTGGCCAAAATGTGACTCTAGGTTTGGTAAAATATTAAGTCGATATCTGATTCCTGATACTTTAACACAGACATGCTAGTAATATTTGTGGAACAACCTGATTTTTCTCCAGTTTTTTGAAAGTTATCAATATCACACCAATATAACTTTAAAAAACATACAAGAAATTAAAACAACAACTGTTTAAACTTAAAGATTGAACATTATTTCCGCCACAAGTTTCAAATAGGTAATTGGCATGCAAGTGTAGTATTTTATAAGAAAATACTTAAAACTTTTGGTAACTGCAAATCCTAAGAAAACAGTGGTTCACACTTTGATAATTACAAACTGACTGGAATAACACAGAAATAAATTAAATTATTCCATTATACTCTTACCGTTATATTGCATCTGTAATTAGTGAGCTTTTTAATGAAGAGAGTAATAATTTAAATGACTGATTTTATCATAGTTGTCTATGACTGACAGTAAATATTGTCATGCTAACTGCATGACCAAGTCATAAATTTCTATAAATAAGAATCTGGGTTAAACTAGTGACAAAGAATAAATACTGGCACTCTCTGGTACATAAAATATAAGCACAGAGTATAAGCAAAACCGACAATCTTCATGTCGTCAGCAGGCAAACAATTTATATTACAGGCCATAAATAGTCTTTAGCACTATTTATAACCAGGTTTTTAGTTGACATTCTAAACCAACATATCTAAAATAAGAGATCACTGAAAAATCACATTGCTTTAAATTAATTCCTTATGGTAGTCGCCACACATGTTATGGTGTACCTGACAGGTTTTCCTGCACAGTTACACTTGTCAGGTAAGGTTGAGCTGAGTAAAAGACATACACGTAGCAGTAAACCTGTACAAACTCTCAGTTGAAGCCATAGCCCCGGCAGTAGATCTCGACGCCGTAGCGCTAATCGGTTTTTTAATTTGTTTTATGGAAGAAAAAAAATTTAAACGAAGATGGCGTGAGATGGATTTTTCGTAGGATGTTGCTCTTTATTTTTATCATGGTATTCCTTACTTTGCACGCTCCAAAGACAATATTCAAATTTGTATATGTCTTTAAATGCCTCTATCACTGTGTTCCGTTTACGTGACGCCATATTGTTGCAGTACAGCGCCACGCGGCGTCACCTCTCGCAGTAACCGCACACCTGAGGCCTGCTCAGGCGACTGCCATACACGCTCAGTTTTGCCTGCACAGTTAAACTGCACAGTTATACCGACGGGCAAAAAATATCGAAATTCATATTTTATCGATTGCCTGTACAGGTACAGGTGTGGAAACCTGCACAATTGTGCAACATACACGCTCCGGTTTACCTGTGAAACTCAACTGTACAGACAAACTTGTCAAGTACACCCTAACATGTGTGACTACCTTATAGCCACAAAAATACTATAGAATAACATTTTAAACTAAATAATTTATTATTTTCAAATATAGTATTTATGTAAATCAGTGCTTTGAGACATTATATTAAGTTATACATATCATGTAAGCGAGCTTGTCAAGTTCAAGCTCACTTCTAGTTGTGTTAATAAAGTGTTGTGAATTGCTCATGTGTTAGTATGACCATCTGCATCATTCTTCAAGCCAAAAACAACAATACAAATACTCGCTGTTCAGTAACCAAAATAGAATAGAAAACATGGCATTCTATTACCTTACAGTTACAAGTTTCATAAGAAAAACGAAATACCTAAGAATACACAAAATAAAATACTATAGGTATATGTGTATGTATGCACACTACTAATGAACAAAGAATTTGAGAACAGAGTGAACAAAGTTTTTTCCATTTTTTATTTATTATGCATACAACAGATCTTTCAACTTTTTAGAAATGTATAATGGTTGTATAGTTCACATGTTTATAATCAAAACAGTTACCCAAGTTATTCTCACTATTGCGGATTTTGGACAATCAACATGATTGACTGTTCTTGAGCATCTGCTTGCATAGCAGGCACGGATCGCAGGCACTCGATCTGATGGCACGCCCAGTCCTTTTTCTGGCAGAATGTTGAACAATATGGTGTACGCCGGCATAGAGAGCATTCAGCCGTTGCCTCACGATTACAATTAACACACTGCCAATAGAAAAGAAAAGAAAATTAAAGGTGTATTTATGTCCATGGACTGAGCGAAACGCAATATCATGTACAATAAAACATAGAAACCTTTTTAATATCCGATTCTTCGACATTGTGAATGGAGACTGAATCGCTGTCTGTATTGGAGTCCATATTGGCGTCTACAAGCACCGAGGCGCGGTCCTGGTGCAAAAGTACTTCGGCGCGATCTCTATGCCGTAAGCCCTCAGCGCGACCCCGATCCAGTAGCTCTGCAGCGCCACCCTGATTCAATAGCGCATCGACACGCTCCTGCTCTAAAAGCATCTCAGCACGATTCTGCTCTAGTAGTGCCACGGCACGCTGCTGCTCCAACAGATCGTCGGCGCGCGCCTGCCCCATCAATTCGTCAGCACGCTCCTGCGCCAGTATCGATGCAGCGCGACTCTGGACCAGCAGCGCAGCGACCCGGTCGCGCTTCTGCAAAACCTCGACGCGGTCTTGTTCCACGCGCTGCAGTTGCCGCATGTTCACAATCTTTACGTCTTCCACGCATTGATTAAAATCTTCAGTTAATCGCATCAACATTTGACCGATGTCATCCAATTTCTTCATTACAGTGCTTAATTCCGACACACCTACAACATTAAAAAACAAACTGTTGACTCCTCTTTTCAGGATACAATCTACTTACATATCAACAATTTTATTAATCCCGTCATTAATTATAGATAATTCTAAAATACTTCTATATTTTGTACTTTCTACAATTTTTACCTATTAAATAATAACTGTAATGGCAATTCATTTTTACTTTACGTATAACTAGAAAATAGAGCTTAAATGATAATTTTTAAATATAATACTACGAATTCCTAATAATTCCTTAAAACCAAGCCTAAAAAAGCACATTACTTTATTATTTCGTACTTTTTACATAAAAACAAAGAGGTAACAATAATTAAGAAGTCAAAATATTTACCTAAGAATGAGACTTGAAGGACAAAAGGTGCAGATACCGTATTATTTTTCATTGTTAGCTAATCCTAGCCTTTAAGTAGGCTCGCCGCCGGGCACAAGAGCGGCATTTTCAAGAGTGCGACAAAAAACGGATGTCGAAACGAAACATTGTCATAATTTTTATGTCACATCTATGTATTTTTATCATGTCATAATAACACCTACTGATCGCATCTGACACGCAAACGTGTGTGTTGCGGGCGGACGTTTAAATAGATAGCAACGAGCCTGGCTTTAACCCCAATTTTAACTTAAAGAGTTACATAAGGAACTAAGGATTAGCAAGCTGAAGTGGCAGTGGGCTGGTCACATCTGTCACAGAACCGATAGCCTCTGAAGCAGACGTGTTCTGGAATGGAGATAGCAACTTGGCAAACGTAGTGTAGGACGCCCTCCAGCTGGGCGGAGTGACGATATACACAAAGTGACTGGCAGTGGTTGGATGTATAGAGCAGAAGATCAAGCTCAGTGGCATGCCATTGGAGAGGTCTATGTTCAGCAGTGGACGATGACGGGCTGATAGTGTGTGCGTGTGCGTGTGTGTGTGTAGAACTATATAAAATTTTATATTCATCGATAAGTGAGTGACGTATTAAGTACAAACGATACACAAATTATACTAAGATTTCACTTACTCCTCTTAAAAAAACTTTTCATTCGACACAAATCATACTAAATGGTACCAATACCTGACATATCGTCGTGTTTAATAAGCTACGCCTTTAATAAGTACAAATGATCCAACTAGTGAAATATGTATGAAAGAAAATACGTGGCCGACATATCATAACATAGTTTTTAACGAGTTCAAGAAAAACGTGGGACGTATTCTATGATCTGTAATTTTGTTACTTCTGTACGTAGTAGTTTAAGTACACACGAAATTATTTTTATCGCATATGGCTGTAGCGGTCATGTGCACTTTCTAATCATTTCGCTCATATTGACCATATTACCCAAAAAATAAAATTCAATCCAAAGTATAGACTGCATTGAATTTTATTTTTTGGGCAATACGAAGCCACACATTATTAGAAATAATGTCACCTGCACAGCTACAAAATTATACAATTTTTTTATGTTATCATGTTGACTGACTCTTTTATACGTCTGACTGCTTGGCACGAATCCCTCCAGCAAGTGCATGAGGCCTGGAGTTAAACCCACAACAAAACTTCAGTGCGACCTGGTTGGAAATAAGGATTGGTAACCAAATAGCCTGAGACCTTTTCAGTTCGCCTTTAAGGAGCCAAACTAGGTTCAACAATTGAAACATGAATTAAAGGTGTTATTTCTTGCGAATTTGTAAATTTACCTAGTTACCTAATAATGACAATTGTGACTGACTATTTAATGGGCACTCTGAAGCAATAAAAATCGCCACTACATTTGAAAGGTACTGACCTCGTCACTATTCAACTTTGCAGATGTCTTACAATTTACAATCGCGTGAGGGTCATAAATATTCTTGCATATTGCAATTGCATCAGGGGTAGCTAACTACCTACCAGTTGGCCGTATTATTATTGTCATACTGCTGAACATGATATGAAAATAAATAGGAAATATTGTATAATAAAATAGGTTACATTAATCAGGCTAAGGCTGGGGCGGAACTGAATGATTCTAGCAACGCCATTATGTATGTAAATTGAATTAGTATTAAAAGTTTAACAATGATGCTGGCAGAGCAATATAAATACTCTAGTCAGTTCCACTGAGATAGAGCACCAGTGTTGACAACTGCTTAATACTGGTTATTACTGCCTTTAAAATGTAAAAGAATTCGCTTTGTTTATGAAAAGAATACTACACTGCAACATTTCACAGTCACAAAATTTTTACAAGCCGATTAACAAGTGCTCTTAGTCATTGCCACAGCAGATAAAAATGCAAATTTTTAGCGTCGTACAAATATTTTCCCTGTCTCTACAATTGCTCGTGCTGATGCTACTAGCGCTAAGCAGTTTAACAGGATTTTTTCTTTTGCTGATCGAAAATACAATATCATGAACAATATAATCACTTATATAATGGCATTAATTCTAAAACATGGAGCAAAAGATTCTGCAGCACAATATGATACTATAGCATTAATCATTGAAGGATATGGTGGCATTTTTGTTTCTATTTTCTAGTACCTGTTCTTAATCCCTAGGAACAGTACGATGTAATATGTAGTTTGCAGAAATTATAAATACATTTTAATACCCTTAACGCCAGCAGCAATGCATATGTTACATTTGGAGATCATCTAGGGAGCAACCCTCATGATTTCTTTGCATCCACATTATTTAATAGTTCAATAAACCAAGTCACAAGATAAAACAAGTGATACATACAAATAATCAAAAACATTAATAATCAAGGATGAGGAACACAGGGCAAGCTTTGCACACAAACATCTTTTAAAACATTTTAGGTCTGACTTTTCTCTTTGTTTATATTGGTCAGTCATTAAACTTATCTTTTGTGAGTATGCAAATTTAATCAAAAATACAACAATATTAACCCACATGAGGCCACTTGCAAAAATAACAAAGACAATTTCTTAAATATTCTGTTCTATATGTAAAAAGAAGCAATTTTGCTGTTTATTTGATTCTGAGTGTGTAACAATATGTCAGGTAAAGGTACATTGAACCCATTTCATAACAATGAGTTCCTGTAGAGCATCAATAATGTTATGAAGAATTTGTTAAACACTA
>DWJK01000877.1:0-19227 GCA_018248815.1 Croniades pieria auraria | reverse complement strand
TCAAGAGACAGTTCGGGTTTTTTAAGCATTTTGTATCAAAATTAATGCCACTCGACACGAAAAAATCCAAGAAGTGCGCTAGATCACGGTATGTGTACACAACGATGCGAAATAGTGAACTGAAATAAATATTGAAAATTACAAAAGGGATACCATGCTTTGCAACAGATGTTTTATTGGCCCCAACTAGGTACGCTATTGTTTTAAATCCCTTTTAGATACCGCCTAATTCATATTTAAACAAAATGTATTGTTAACTATTGCAAATGTTGTGCACCTGCAAAACATATGGGGTGCTTCAAACTTTTGGCCAAGGCTGTAATTGTTCTGATGCAGTGATACCCTAGTGGTTAAGAATTCAGCCTCCCACTCCGGGGGTGCTGGGTTCAAATCCAGTGCGCGCACCTCTTTATAAAAGTGTGTTTTAAATTTAAATATCACTTGCTAACGGTAAAGGAAAACCGTGAGGAAACCTGCACATCTTAGAATAAAAAAAAAATTCTAAGGTTTGTGTAGCCAACCCGCATTTGGCCAGCGTGGCAGACTATGCCTTAACCCTCTCAATATGAGAGGAGACCCATATTCCAACAGTGGAATGTCAATGGGTCGATTATTATACAATTGTTCTTAACACACAATTTGCAACCTTTTTTATATGCTACTGCTTAGCTCAAATCAAATGTTTTTCTTTTCAACATTTCTTAAATTTTCATGGAGTGCATATATATGTAGCTTAAAATGATTTGTCTTTTATTTCTTACTTCATTTATTAATATCAAAGTTTAAAAAAAAGTCTTTTTTCATTACAGCGCTCCAAATATCCAGCCGAATGATAACAACTTAACAATAGACGAGTTCTACAACACTCTGCTGATTCATAAAAATTCCATAGCATCACACTCGGTATATGCTGTTAATATGGAGAGAATGGCTAATATTCTGAACCACCCAAGTTATTAAATTACAGTGATTGTTGTAATAGTATGATCCTGAAATTTTCCATCTTTCAGTCATTTGAACTTGTAAACGTTATTGTTAGTAAATAAAATGTGAACTTTAGTTTTGTACTAAATAAAAATAATTTATTATTAAAACCATTACAAAAAAGACATTAAAACAACATGAATCAAAATATTATGCCTAATAAATAACAACAATAATTTAATTTTCTGTAGAGAATCAGCAATATATCGATACATGAAAATTAAATTCATTGTATTCAGTATGGAAATAATAGTTTTTTTTAATGAATTAGTCTATATATTTTACATTTAATGGTTGGTGTTGATGTATAACAACATCCCATGAAACTGAGTCCAAATATTGGCATATTGTAATTTAATTTGAGGAGACATCAAACAGAAATGTACTTTTTATGGACTAGAGTATCAATTGATCTGTTTCGTCATAATTATATCGTTAAAGTCTACTGTATCTGATAATTCAATGAGGCATTGTAAAAAAAATTAATTCGGCACAATTATTATACAGTTACATTTATAAAAGCCAAGTTTAATAATCAGTTGTATCAGGTACTTAAAATTAATATAGTAATATTATATCAGTCAATCTACAGTGTCTAATAATTTCATCAATTACTATATTTCTCCTATGATCTTGGCATTAATGGTGACGAACCAGGCTGAGAAGGTGATTCAACAACCACACTTGGTATTGCCCTTCCTGGTCGAGGTGATGGAGATTCTCTTTGTCCTAACTCTTGAACCTCTATCACTTCTGGTGTAGGTTGCCTCTGTCCTCCCAGATATCTTCGTTTCTTCCACGCCATGACGCCGAGTAGTACCAAAGCGACCGCAATGAGAATCCCCCCAAATGTAACGCCCGTGGCAGACGCTGTCGACATTGTATATAAGCCTGAACGAAAACAAATGAAAAGTTTATGACCATATGTAGTAGCCAATAATATGAAACAGAAATCCAAAATCAAACCTTTAAGCCTAAATATACGAAATTAAATATTATTATGGGTAGGATCAGTATATACATATAGAGTTCAATACAAACTACTTAAATGATGCTAGAAAGCTCCCGTCTTACCGATAAATAAATCGTTAAATAATCAAAGCAACAAAATTTATTTCTTACCAAAGTAAATGTTGATAACGCTTGAATACGTCGAGTGAACCGATAGCCAGACTCCACCGGTTCAAACCCATAGTATAGTTTTGTTGCGTAAGTTATGACAGTTCTTCGGTACCAATACATGAAGCAGTTACGAAAAATGTCTATAGGTAAATGATGCATTGTACCTAATATAGTTTTTTGGTTGTTTTATCTAATTAGCTTATTCGAATATATTGGTTCGTAATAATTTCTATATTTTAATTCCTACCCTACGAACAGCTGCTGTGGTGTGTGTGAAACTTTCGTTTATTTACTCCTTATTGTGTTACATAGTGTTTAGTCATAGACTGCCTCGTTGGTTGAGCGGTTGCAAGCGCGACTGCCGATCGGGAGATCCTGGGTTCAAATCCTGGGTCGGCTACTATTAAATTTTTCTACTTTAGAATTTCTAGTAGTCACTTGGAGTCTGGATCTGTGCCCAGTGTATAGAAATTAGCTCATCACCTATTCCAAGGGACTAAACGTAATTGGTGAAACGTGGGGGTGTACTACACTCCTCCGCCTACCCCTTCGGGGATTAAAGGCGTGAAGTTACGTATATCTCTTTTATCATCACCATGAACCCTTTTACCACACCGCCGTTGGAGACGGGTTTCCTTCTAAGAATGAGAAGGGTTGCGTTGATATAATGTTTAATTTTCAGTTGTTTTTGTTTCGTCAAATAGCATACAAGTAGATGAGGTTCCATGACTAGCGCTATTTATGAGTAATGATAGCTTACCTTCGACATCTATCCTAATGACATCGGTATACTCTTTCCCATCATCAAGCCCAGCGCCGCACGTCCATAGCCCATTGTCGTCATACTTCACTTTGCGTATGGTGACCGCGCAGTCGCCTCGGTCGAGGCTTCTGTTTTGAGGATAGAAATACTTGCCCAATATTGGACTGAAAACAAATTGTTTCGAATAACAACTTACAGAAAGACAATAAACCATAGAGAACATAGGAATCGCATGATTTAATACGCACTAAGAAACAACAGCAAGATACTAACAGATAAGTCAAACTGGTGTTATGTACACACGGTACTGTATTGAAAAATAAAGGTTTCTCATACGTACTTTTCAGGCTTTACTGCGGAATCTATGTTAAACGGGCTACCTTTCGGTGGTTCGAATCGACAGTAACTTATGGGCACGAACCCGTTGGTGGTGGCACAGTGTATGGTCACTGGTTTCCCGTGCATTGCGCTGATATTCGGTTGTATAGCCGCTACTTGGTTCACAACTCTTACGCGAATTTTCTTTATAGTTTCCACTCTGACTGTTTTCCTCCCTATATGACATTTCCATTCTCCGTCATCTGCTTTGGTAGCTTGAATTTCAATAGAACATTGACCATCATTAACGTCACGATCTGAAAAACTAAAAATAGATTTTATCAAAAAATCGCATGCTCATAAGAAATATGTGATATTTCTTTTTAGTCCTCAAGGGTAACGACACACGTCACTTGTTTGCATTGCACCGGTACCTTACTTGTTCATTGTATATGAAATAATATAGGAATTTCTCAAGCAAACATTTATTATCCACTATAAGTTAAAGATGACCTTAAATTCTTTGAGAATTTTCGAAAAAGTATCACAATTTAATGTAACTTACGAATATCTCTTTCCGCTCGGATGCAAAAAACCACAATAAGTCATGGGCAGATCAGTCTTGCACTGAACTTTTATGTTCTCATTTTCAAATGCCAATATTGTTTCAGTGCCATCCAAATCTTCGAACACTCGAAACGCTGCAACATATACCCGTCTTAAGTGAAATGTTATTTTCCACAAACGAATAATAACCACAATATCTAGAATCTCGTTACGTCATACCTAGTACTTCCCGCAAATTTTGAATAACAATATAAAATGAGAAAAGAAAAAACGGCAGCTTCACGGCTTTCATATTAAGCTCTCACTTGCCCGTGTCGAGAGAAACTACTGAATGCCGTTTCGTTAACTACCCTCTGGTACTTATTGGATGATAAGTGTTATAGCTCTTTATGTCAAAAGGTCGTTATTTTACGCTTGCATACTCGATAACATGGTAACAGGCTAACTAAATGTTTATCACGAACTCATAAAATACATTGTATTGATTATGGATTATGTTACTCTATGCTCGAATGTTACCATTTGGAAAGATTTCGTAATAAAAAAAGTTAGAACAATAATACCCACTGATAAGAAGCTAAATACCATCTGACCGCACGTCTGTACCTATAATTATTACCTTCGGGTCGAAACCTTTGTTGTGAATAATAGAACACTATGCATAAATTGTTGCGCCAGCAATTCCACTCATTTATATTTATTACAAGAAATTAAATTTACAAGATTGCTGATAGTGTCAAAGTTACGACCATACTCGTATGTGCCATTAAACTATTAATTGTATTACGAATGGAATCCAAATTCTTGATATAAATAGGACGATGCACTGGGCCACGTTGGACCACATCATCATCATCAGACTACTCCCATCCACGGCTGGACATAGTCCTGTCCAATAGCACGCCGTTGAGCTCGATCTTCAGCTTTTCGAATCCAACCGCTGCCAGCGACTTTACGTATATCGTCACTCCACCTGGCTGAAGGGCGCCTTACGTTACATTTATCAAGACGTTGGACCACAACAGCCGAATTCTGTGTAAATCAAGTTCATTATCACTTTATAAGATTGCAAGAACTAAATTTCTCATGTCTGGTAACTACTTTTGTTTGGCTTCTGCCAAAATATTAAATTTCACTTAACCAAACACACCAGATCTGACAATTATCATATGTATATACATTAAGAAATCTTAAGGAATATAAAAATAAAAGAATAATTATATCTAAAACACATGCACTTTATTTCTCACATCCATATTCATAACAAAACATACTCAACAATTAATATTATTTTACACTATTTCCTTCTATTTCTATTAACCTTGCTCCGTCTGTCTTGATTCACGCTTCGTTCTGGTTTGTCTGTGACTAATTCTTGCTGTAACTTTCTCAACATCTGTGGTGTTATTAAACCCTGTAATTATACAGATACATTTTATAAGACTTCTTTGACTGATGATATAATTAATTACAAAGAAAAAAAAATTATATCATAACAAAGTACTCATACATTATATTCGCTAAACATTATACACATACATAATATTATGTATTATACCAAAAGAAATTTTATTCTTATCCAAGCACACCTCATAGCTCCCTCTTAGCTCCTTGAATACTTATTCAAATTTAACAAACGATAAAGTAGATTTGTATATGAGAATTTGTTATAAATTTTGGAGCTCTTTCTTTTCTTTTTAATAAAATCATTATTATAGAGTAAGTCTTATAAATTTTTCTTTACATTATAAATTGGTATGGATTAAAATAAACAACCGAGTTCGTATTATAATACATCTCTATACAATGGTATCAAATTTAACAATCGCTTATCTTCTGGATCAGAATTAATGGAATTTAGTTAATATGACACTTACCTTAGCAACCAACATTTCTGATAATTTCCCTGAGGGCAAATCCTCTCTCGAAGGTGTGGGGGACCGTATACTCTTCCTTGAACGAACTTCAACTTTGTCGCCATCGTCGCGAAATACTTCTTCTGAATTACGAAGCAACCTGCACAATCACGTCATAAAATATATAACAGATATAACATTACAGATTCAACATGTAGTTTACCCGGGTGTCTTATGAAAAACTAGGTCTAGGCATGTAAACTGAGGCTCTAGCTTAGGCCTCTAGGTTAGGACTCTAGGCTAGGACCCTAGGCTCGGACTCTAGGCTAGGACTCTTGGCTAGGTGTCTATCCTAGGTCTCCGAGAGACTTAATAATGAAAATTTTTAAAATAAATCAAGATAAGATAAAACGGTACGTTGTGTAAATTTCATTCAATGAATTAAAAAAAATATACCTCGTTATTTGGAATATGCCCTGCTGAATGATAGCGTCCAATTCGCCTTCCATTTCGCGCACCAGCTTCACGTCAGGAAACATGTCGGGAAATCGATAACTGAAAATATACAAATGAATTTTCGAATCGTTGAATATGCATTTACATTATTTTACTGAGATGCTAAGCACTCTGCATCTATAAATTATCTATTATTTCTACGTATTCCTTCAAAATACTGCTCTGACCATACTAATTTTAACATACACAATTAAACCATCGACTATCTTAAACAAAAATCGATAAATCTTGCATTTACAGCTGATACTCCAATGATCAATTGAGAACTATTTATGAAAAAGAAAACCAAATATGTATGAAATATCATAAGTAAATCTTTATTATCGCAAGTATGGATTACCTGAGCCACAAATAAAGCTCCAGCACATCAAACACAGACTCCAGATGAACTAGATCCATTATGGTCTTGGGCGAGGGCAGCGGCCAATCCACCGTGTTACTGAGCCACTGCTTCGTGATTGGCTCGTTGCGACTGTACTGACGAACCATCTAGAGAAAAATTTAATCGTATTTGAAAAGTTAATACAACTTCATTTAATGTACCTTTTTTATTGTATATTAGCGTTTGACCGCGATCGCGCCTGATGGAGAGCGCAGATCGATCCTAAAACGGATCATGTCTAAAGAAACCTATTGAATTTTGCTTTGAAGAATCCTAGGTTACATCTTTACCGATTATTAGGTCTCGATGTATGAATCTCCATAGACCATGACAATATAATGATAGAACAAGTTTATTGAACGGTAGTGCAATGACAGTACAAGGCAATAGAGCCAAGGGTAGAGAAAGTAACGTGGTGCTAACCTTGAGGAAGGTGGCGCAGACGAACGGCAGGCGGTTGTTGATGGGCGCGCAGCAGAACAGGTAGCGCGCGCGCAGCGGCAGCGGCACGTGCTGGATCATCTCCGCCAGGAACTTGAAGCCCTCCGTGTTGCACATGAAGTACAACGAGTCGTCCACCGTGCACAAGTGCACGAATATGTCCTGGCGACAAACACATTTACGTTGCTGCACTGGGCACGACTCGTGGAGCGAGTAGATATTACAATAGATAAACATGAACGTTAAACACAATAAAGCGATTTCGATATGGTGGTTCAGAAACACAAGTACCGCCATCTCTTGTCAAACTATGTAAACTCATCAAAACTAAATGTGGAGTCATCATATCTATTTAAACCAAATATACAGTCACTTTCCAATAGCTTAAGTGACCGCGATGACAATGAAATAATGGCAACTAATTGGGAACTGTAATTATGTTCAATATTTATATAACAATGTTTCTAGCGCACAACCTAACTACATGAGAAAATATCCTGCGGAAGCAATGAACCTATGTACGTCAAAGTTATATTCATACTAGCAAAAGGCATTATTTTGATAAGAGGAATTATAAACAGACCATGTAAACAATTACAAAGTTATTCAAATAACTTATTCATAATGTATTAAAAATTGTGATTTTAGATTAGTACAAAGAATTGCTTGAAGATTGTTAAACATGTAAAGACATTATCAAAATATTACTAGCTTCAATAGTTGGGCATAGGTTAAGTTTTCCGCATGTTACTAACCATAAGACTGCTGAGACTGGCATGAGGCAAATGATAAGCATATAGCTCCATTTGTTCCGCTGTGGGATGAAGGCCAGCCTGTGTAATTATTTCTGGGGGCTTGGATAGAAGTGTTTTCAGTGTAGCAAGATCTTCCGCCTTGTAGGTGGTCACATAGCCCGTCTCCCAGGCACTACCATATCTACCGGCACGACCTGGAAGTGTTAATCATCAAAATGTATACATACTATTAGCTTGTATACATTCTCAGATTTAACACATTTTTTAACAAATTACTACGATAATAAAACAAATAATAACAAATCCTAAAAGTTCACACTGTCAAAGATACACATTTAAGATTTCATACATACAAAATTTAAAGATACCTGCAATTTGCAAAGCCTGTGAAATACTAATGACATCCATTTCTTTATCACCATCTTCATTTACAATTGGCTTAATCAAGGAGTAGAATATGATCCTTCTTATACTCCTGAAAACAAAATTAAATTCAGTAACATATGAATTAGTATTAGCATACATTAGACACTAACTAATTTAACTTAACTATTCCTTCGCTTCTCTCAAAACATTAAAGGTACTAAAAATCCACGAAACATTTACTTACAAATTTATACCAAGTCCTATTGCATCGGTTGCCACCATAACTTTACAAGCGCTTTCTGGGTCGTTAAACTTATTTGCCTGTGCTAACTTTGTGCCAGGAGGTAAACTGCCATATATAACTGCAACTTCATGGCCCCTAAAAATGTTCAATACTTTAAAAATTACTTATTAACATTTCTATTACGTATAAATACAATACATATTATTGATTTATTACTAGAAGTTACTAACACTAATAAATATATCTTCAGTGAGCTTCATAACATGGAATTTTTATTCAGTTATTAAATTAATGTTGATATGGGCTGTAATTTATGTGAAAAAATATTAGTCACTCAGATCAGACAATACTCAATATTGTAAGACGGCAAAAGCACATTTCACATTTTTGCTCATAGCCGAACTTTAGACAGAGGATCTTAGACACTAGCAAACATATTCATGTGCCTTCATATTATTGTTCTTGAATGTCCACTATAACAGACAAGTACAAGTCACAAGTATGCAAGAATGACAAGAATGGACTGATCTATAAGTGATACCTGCCTCATGATAGAACTGACCTCTGTTCTATAGCTCGACTTACACTGTAAATGTCATTCTTATTGAAACACACTATACAGTCGCCGGGTCGCACTTTGTCCAGAGACCCCAATGCTGAGTCTTCCACTTTTAATTCTGTTAGTCTTTTATATGAACGCACCTGTAACAGATCACAATAACCTTTGTGAACATACTATTACACAAAATTAACATTACAATTTAAATTTAAACAATTAAATAACCAATAATTTTCTGCTTATACATACATACAGGTACATTTGAGTGTTATAAAGAATCGTGAAGTATACCTTTATCAACTATGTGTGCAGTATATTGTCAATGAAAATTAAACACTAAAAATATTATGGATACATGACTGAGCAAACTAACTTTTTAAAAAATGGATGTAAGATGAACAAACTGAGTATTATTATGTGAAATGAACTTGAATCAACCTTGAAAAACTGATAATGATCTACTTGTATGTAAATAATATAAAAATAAAAAACACAAACAGTAACAGATAAAAATAAAGAGCAAATGGAAAACAATGTTTATATTGTATTCCTTTCTTTCTATAAATAATTGAGGAGCAGATGCTGCCACGTGCATTGCACTTGGGATAGTGCCAAAGTATATTTTGTTCTATACTAGTAGTTGACCAAAACTTTGTTCAAGTCCAAACGTTAATAAATCTTATACAATGATCTATTCCATAAAAATATCTCTAAGAATTGATTCAAGAGTGTTCTAAGTAAATTTCGTGTTCTGCCAAGATTCTAATTGTCTCCATGCCATATTTTAACAGAATTCGTTCAGAGAGTCTAATTTACAAAAGTTAAAAATAAATATACAGACTTTCGCATTTATATTAATGAATGAACATCAATAAAAACAATTTGAAGGGCAAAGATATATTTTAAAGAAATGTGTGGTAACAAATAATATGCAATTAGTCCTATTTTCACACACTCAAAAACACTGTGTAGGTATAGTCTATGGATATAAATATAGTCTATGCATAGTTGATATATGAATAGTTTATCTATGAATAGTATATGCATGAATAGTCTATGTAAGTCTACTCTAAGTGTATATACATGTTTAAATAAAATTTATTAAAGAATATTTGGCTGAGTGTGTATTTTACTGAAATCTCCTTAAAAAATTGTTCTTAGATACAAAACACCTATTGGTAATAATAGCACTCCAACAGGTTACAGATATCAGTATCATTAATAAAGTGTAACAATAATACAGCCAGTTACCTCTATTTCCTCACCAGTGGTATTACATATGTCCTCTATGAGATTGATAGCACCAGCTTCACCACATAGATGGATTTCATCAGCTTGTAAACCTGAACATTAAAACATACTTGCAATCAATTCCCTAAAAAATAATGCACATATCATTTTTCAAGAGCAAAACTAATTTCATACCAAAGAATGGATGTAACTTTCATGTCCACATTGAGTTCTCCACTATGCATACCACCCATTTATCATGTATTATGTATTCCAACTTAATACCCAAGCATGAAATTATCAATTAATCAGTGTTTCACATCTTTAAACATGACTTATCAAATCCTTAATTATGACACGATATTTTAAGATTTTAAATAGTATAAGTGAATTGTAAACACACCTAAAACAGCCCTTGTCCACGCCCATCCTCTACCAACATCGGCAATCATTTGAATTTCATCAATAATTGCTACTTCATCTGTAAATAAAATGAAAATGTGAGCAGTTAAGAAATCAAACAAATACATTTTGATTCTATTACAATCAAAACATTACTTAAACAAATACATTTTGGTTACATTACAATACAATCTTATTTATAAGGTTTTCAATTTATAGTAATAGGTTTTCAATTTTTGGTAATAAACTGAGAATACTTACAACTATCGTTTAAGGAAGTCATTTCTACTGTACATGCAACATGGCTTGATGGTGTGAGCTCAGGTTCAGCTAACAAAAATGTTTCAGTCTCTGGGGTAGATTCAGTTTCTTCAGTATTATTGTCTAATAGTGTACAATAACGTGAGGCGTGCCGCCTTTCCTCTCCCGTTATCAAATCACAAGGGGTTCCCTGGAAGAAAAGCAATGTGTGTCTATATCGCTGGCATCTAAAATCCTCACTCTGCCCAAAGAAGTATACCTTTAATTAGTGATAAACTACAAAAAATTGTAGAAATGGCCGATATGGAGGTAAAGCCCATTAATCCATAACCATACCAGTAACACATAAAACGTACATAAGAATTAAAAATAAAGTGGAATCACACTTACTTCTTTATTTGATTTATGATAAATTTCTGTAGCTAACAATTTTAATGGACCACAATAAACACCTGATTTTGATTTCAAAAACTTTTGCAATGCATGGTATGTCTTCCCTGAATTGGTCGGGCCTGCGTGGAAAATTATTTTTCTGTTTATGTTGCGGGCCTGGGGATACCTGAAAAAAACATGCTTTGATGCATCATATTTTCTTAACACAATAATTATTATTATTAGCTCCACCCAAAGTGGTTCAGTTTTAAATACATAATTAGGTACTGAATATGTTTATACAATAAGTGCTTCCCATTTCCAATTCTAAATATATTATTATGTCATCTTCATCATTAATCATTATCAACCTATTTTCGTCCACTGATGGAGATAGACCTCTCCTATAGCACACCACTGTGCTTGAACTTCGGCTTGTCATATCCAACTGCATATTATTATGTATATTTACAATTATTATAGTATATTTTAGTGAACTCAGGCAATTTTAATTGTAATGATTCTTACAATAATTACTGATTGTATCATACCAATTAGCAGGAGTCCTAAGATCTGATATTTTCTTCAAGTCCTCTAAACAGTCTAAATGTGGAAAAGCTAGTCTAGCGTGGCGGAGGAAGTATGGAAACAAGTCGTCAACATGCCCCGCGCCTAAAACAAACCATCCATTACGCAAAATATTTTTAAAGCAAACAACAAAGCATATCAACAAAATTTTTAACCTTACCTAGTAATACATCACTTATTATAATATGTAAATCTGGCGGGAGATCATGTTCTAAGCAATGTCTTCTGAAGGAGAGAAAGGCTTGATGCAGTAACTGATCATCCAACCCATTTTCTGATGCAAGTATACGAACTTCAGGTTTCTGATAAAACTTATTTAGAATTTTCAACAAATCCTGCTTCTTTAAGCGTCCTGTAAATTCCTCTCCTATGTTTATATCGTCTGAGCTTGGCTTTACAGGTACAGGAACGAAAAGAGCGGAAGGATTTCCCTTATCGTGCTTTTTGCCTCTTTTAAAAACATAACCTATACCACCAAGTTTTCCTTTGCGAGTTAACAATACACTAGACACTACTGGAAATCTACACGGTTGCAGTTTATCTGTACAATAAAAAGCAAATATTCGTGAAAAGCCTTTATACATCTTACTAAAAATAAAAGTAAATACGACTAAAATTTATCAATTTCATTTGTGATATGACATTGATGGATCCGCAACAAAAAAAAATCTGTTACTTCTTAAAATGGTAGATGTCGACGTGCTTAAAATTTTTCTTTTCGGACGCTTAAGCATTTTTTGGTAACTATTTAACCTTGACTTTATAAAGGTTTTTTTATTTTTTTTATTAAATCGTTGAATTTAATGAATTTAGATAATTTTGCAGACAGAATTATTCCAACATTTACGATTATTAATAAGCTGCTGCAAAAAATCAATTGACACACATGATTTCAAAATTAAAGAAAATCTTTTACTATAAATATACGATAAAAATAAGTCAATACATTTTAATATTTATGGAGCTTAGACTATGAATAATGTGATAAAAATAAGTCAATACATTTTAATATTTATGGAGCTTAGACTATGAATAATGTACGTTTAATAAAAATAATTTGAACTGGCGTTAAATTGAATGCTAAACCTAGCTCAATTATTTTTATTTTAAGCAACTGAAAATTTCCGCGGCACCTATAAATAATAACAAATATAATCATTCCATAGAATTACAAGGAGTTTTAAAACTTTTTTGAAATCTTTGAATATATCGCATTTCGATGCAGTTGACTTTTAATTTTTGAGGGTAATCTAGGAGGGATGTTACACAAAAAATGCTTCGTACTATCTGTCATTATTGACGTTCTTGACGTGAAAAGAGGGACACGACGACTAGCGATCGAGGGCTATATTTCTGCTACAAGTCCAATTTGTGCATTGATTACGTTTCACATGATAGAAATCGTAAAGTATTCCCAAATAGAACATTACTTAGCAGGTATTGTGACTTAATATTACTGCTAAATACCATGGGGAAAGCTAAAAAAGGAAAAAAGAATCAGACGGCTGAGGATGGGTATATTTCTTTCTATAACATATGTTCTCGATGTTTAATTATTGTTTTTACATAAAACTCAAATATTTCATTGCATTTCAGTGACAGCGATATAGAAACCACCAACATTGATGGCTTAAAACCCGTGCAAAATAAGGGAAAAAAGTAAGACACTTTTAGGTTATTAATAAAAATATGTATTGGCTTTATGCAATCTTTGGCTTGCATCGTGTCTTTCATCATATAATAATTTCATTATAAATCATTGCTTTTATTGTCTAATTATCAATGTTTTTAATAAAACTTGCACATTCATCTTTTACATCCTTACATTTTTTCTCTTAAAAATTAAGTGAAAGTATTGTCAAAATATCGAAAATGTTTTAGGATAATTGCGGACAGTGAAGATAGTGATGATGAGAAACCCAAAGCAAAGACCAAGTCAAAGAAATCTATTGATTCTGATATAAGGGAAGTCACAAAAAATATAAAAAATGTCTCTATATCAAACAAGTCACAAAAGAAGAAAGGTGATAGCAGTGAAGGTAATATTATTTATTGTTTATTTTAAAAACCTTCATCATCATTATCAGCCTATTTCCGTATACTGCTGGACATAGGCCTCTCCAATAGCACGCCACTGAGCTCAATCTTCGGCTTGTCGCATCCAACTGCTGCCAGCCACTTTGCGTATATCGTCACTCCACCTAGCTTTAGGGTCTCCTACGCTACGTTTACCAAGACACGGTCTCTACTCCAGAACATGTCTACTCCAAAGGTTATCAGTTCAGTTCAGTTAAAAACCTTATATCACAGAAATTTGGATTTTTTGCCATTTAAACACATTTATATCTATTGCTCACCTATTTATATATACTTTGCTTACTCTGTTGGTGCAACACTCCAAAATAGATCTTGGCCTCCACCATGTGTGTTTACTAAGTATATTATATATAATTTAGTTTCTTATTTAATAACCAGTATAACATAGCTTCTAACCAATGTCTTAGGAGAGGACTAACTCCACGCACTAATAACCACACTTTGCATTTTTCCTAGGAATAGGGCTGTGTTAAATCTGTTCACAATCAAATTTTATATGTTATCATTATTACATATGGTTCCATCTTTTTCATGATTTTCTTATGTCTGCAAATTGACTGTTTTCTATCTGCTCTTGAATTGCAATTTATAAATTATTTGTATATAAACTGTAGTTGTGGGGATACAGGGCAGACTATTTTTTTTATCATTAATTCCTGTTAACTAATATCAGTCAGTTATAATTTGTTCTAAATATTTAGTAAAATGGTGTCATTTTCATCCATATTTTTCAACAATCTTACAATTTCTATCTACAGTTATACTAGAATGGATAATTCCCATCTATCATTGAACACTCATATTGATGTGTAGATAATGTATTTGCAAAATACAAATATTTGTTAACCATCAATCAATACATTCTCTATCATTTGAAACCTAGACATGGGTAATCCATGGACATCAACAATCCATGAACAGGTCTAATGGACATCATACATACATGAAAAGCAGAATTATTATAATTGTAATAGCTTGTTACTCTTTATTTAAATCTATATGGCACTTGTTTCAACAAACACTGAGTATTACAACATCAAATTTGATTTTGTAGATGAATCAAATGATGAAACTATTCAAAAACACTCAAAAAATAAAAAGAAAGAAGAAAAGAGTGCTTTTTCATTATTAGAAATAGAAGATTCAGGGGACTCTGCTCCTGAAGCCCCACCATCTTCAGATGATGACAAACCAATTCAAAAGCAAACCCAGAAAAAGGCCCAAGATAAGAAAGAGCCAGCTGGCAAAAAAGGTAAAAAGGCTAGAAGAAAGAAAGATGATAGTGATGATGATTTGGAAAAAGTATTGGCAGAGTTAGAAATGGAGTATTCTGGAGTTAAGAAAGAAGTCACCCCAGCTCCTCTTGAACAAACAGAGGAAACAGAAAAGTCACAAGAACCAAATGAAGATAAGCCTAAAGCAAAAAAGAAAACCAAGAAAGAAGAACCCAAGGTTGAGCTAGATGTTGAAGTTGAAGAAAAAGGCAGCGATAATGAAAATGACGTCACCATTAAAACTGCTGCTCAGAAGAAAAAAGAAAAAAAGGAAAGAGAAAAGTTGAAAAAGCATGAGGCTAAGAAAAAGGAGAAAGAGCAGGATGTTAAAAAGGAAGGTGCCGAAACCAAAACTCCTGCAAAGACATCAGAAAAGAAAGATAATAAGTTAGACGCAAAGGAAGAGTCTAAAGAAGAACAAAAAGCACCTTCTGAGGAAAAAGAAGGTGAAGGTGATACTCCAGTTGCAGAAGGGAAGAAAAAGAAAAAAGGAGAGAAGGCTGAAAAAGATGATAAAGGCAAGAAAGGACCCACAAAGAAGACCATTGCTGCTATGCAGGAGGCATTAAAGAAAGTTAAAGAAGAAGAGGAAAGACTGAAACGAGAAGAAGAAGAGAGGATAAAACAGGAAGATGAACGAGAACAGCAGAGACTAGAAGCAATTAGATTAGAAAAAGAACGGAAAGAGAGGAAAAAACAAAAAGAAAAAGAGAGAAAAGAAAGACTTAAAGCTGAGGGAAAGTTTTTGACCCCTAAGCAGAAGGCTGAAAAGGCTCGAGCTCAGGCTTTGTTAGAATCATTAAAAGCCCAGGGAGTAGAGATTGGTACAGCTGAGAAGAAACCAGCTCGTCCTGGAACAAGAATTAAGCCAACTAAATTAAAAACTCAAATCTCACAAGAAACGCCACCTACTCCTTCAGAGGAAAAGAAACTAGAACTGCAAGTTGTGGATGATAAGGTATGAGTTATTTATTCAAAGTTATCTTAAAGCAACTGGCGTAATTGATATAAATTATGTACTTTGTGTAATTTTTTAGAAAGTACAGAAAAAAACTGAAGACAAAAAAGAATCTGATAATGAATCAGTAAAGGATGCATGGGATGCTGAATCTTCTGAAGATGAAGCAGATACCACTAAGGAAGAACCACTACCTCCAGCCCAGGTTCAGAAGAAAGAAAAACCACTAGACGAAAAATCCAAAGAGGTATATTGTATTTCATTCATATTACGTTTTTGTTTAAATTAAGTGTATTTGGACAAATAGATGAAAAATATGCTCTTAACACAATTTAGGTCACATACAGTTATCCATTTAAGTTTTAGCCTAATAGTAAGTCATAGCATTATATACATACTCTGTAGGTCTCCAACTTAGCAGAGAACCCTCCATCGGTGTGCGCGCGAGTAAAAGGGGGTATATACACTAGAAATCAATAACCTTATAAGAACACTTACATAAGAACAGTCATTATTTTTCTTTATTCAGTTATACGCCCAGACGGTAAAAACATGTTTAAAATATATTTCGAAAATATAACCTAATCTTTGCCTAAGTCGTACACACTCACAACTATAAACATTAGATATTAGGACATAAAAAAAAGTAATAACCAGATATTAATAGATTTGTCTCGTACATATTAGGAATACCTTGGAATATCTTAAGATATATCTCGTACATAATATTGATATGTGGATTGAATAAAAATGCGTCGCAGTATTTTGCCCCTCGTTCACTTCGAACCACACGGTAGACGGGCTCTGTACTAATCTGGATACTTATAGTTACTAGAGGTCAGAATAAAATAGCTTACGATCAACTCCGTATGTTATTCTCCTTATATAAGACTGTTTACTTCCAAATCTAGGATTGTACGCTGTTCCACATTATATTATTAAAATACTTCAAATATATTTTTCAGAAGGATGATGATGAGAGTTCCGAAGAAGACGAGGATAGCTCAGAGGAAGATTCTAGCTCAGAAGAAGACTCTGAGGATGACCAAATGACCGACGCGCAGAAGAAACGGGAGATTGTTCTCAAAAGATTAGAAGTAATAACATTTTTTTATTAATTATTATTAATGAAAAAATAGGAAATTACTAATTTATGTTGGTGTGTTAAGTTTCTGCGGGAAATCTGATCATTATAGTTACGTGAAATTAGATGCGATATTTGTTTTTTCAATACAATTCTGAAACATTAAACAAGGGATGTGAGCTTGATTGGTAATTGTGTAAATTTTCGCGTGAACGAAGTCGTAGGTAACAGCTAAGATTATACAGGGTATATAGAGACTGCTTATGGTATAAAAGTAAGTTGTATATGTTTAATGAAAAAGTTCTTTCTTTTCAGTATGTGCACATTAGTGATTCTAATTTTAAACAATAATATTTGTAATATGTGATCTGAAATAAATTGGTCTCAGAATTATGGAATTCTAGATCCAAGGTTTCCCCGGAATTTCCGAGACAGTTTAAAATTTTACGCAACCTAACTAAAACACGTTTTAGTACAATTAATATTAAATTTTTCTCTTTTTATGAATGATGTCTGAAAGCTTTGGTCATAATTAGTAGTTAATAACAACATGGTATTGATTTTTATGTAGTATTCGTGTGAATTATGTATAAGCTAAGTATAAATTATATTCTAGAAACGCAAAGAAGAGAATGAAAAGAATAAAGCAAACAATCCACTCCGAGCGGCCGTGGTCTGTGTACTCGGCCACGTGGACACCGGCAAGACGAAGATTCTGGATAAACTTCGACGTACTAACGTTCAGGATGGAGAAGCCGGTGGTATCACCCAGCAGATCGGTGCCACCAATGTCCCCATTGAGAACATCAAGGAACAAACGAAGCATGTTAAGGGGGTGAGTTCTGATTATGTGACATACATCTTTTGTAACTTACTTATATGTCAACAATTATATTTACAGTCATTTATCTGAAACCATTGTTTGTTATAAATATCAAGAAATATGTACAATGTTTGTGGGTGTGAGTTGTATGTATATGATTCCCGTTGCAGGTGAACGAAATAGCCTTCAAGTTACCAGGCCTGCTTATCATTGATACACCTGGCCACGAGTCATTCAGTAATCTAAGAAACAGAGGGTCTTCTCTTTGTGATATCGCCATTCTTGTAAGTATTATGATAATAAAATTGCAAAATATTTTTATATGATAAGAACATTACGAAATACCGCTTGAGCCTTAAAATCTTGTACAAACTTCAATATTATTAAATTTACCCCATATATTTTAATTTAAAAAAGTAATTCAGACAGATTTTTTCTCAATCATCATATTGAACTCCTTTCTTACATCAGGTTCCTTAACCTCTATTGTAACAATTTGAGATGGCGATATTAATATAATCCGCAGCCTTTGTCACGGTACTGTCTGTATAATACACACGAAATATATATAAACGTACTCAGATTTCAAGTTAAGACAGTTTAGATACCGTTTTACCTAATTTTAATTAACATTCACAGGTGGTCGACATAATGCACGGGCTCGAGCCCCAAACGATCGAGTCCATAAACCTGCTGAAGCAGAAGAAGACGCCATTCATAGTGGCGCTGAACAAGATCGACCGCCTGTACGACTGGCAGAGCGCGCAGCGCAAGGACGTGCGCGACATCCTCAAGATGCAGCAGTCCAACACGCAGCTTGAGTTCGACAAGCGCACCAAGGACGTCGTGCTGCAGTTCGCTGAGCAGGTTGTTCATTCCACCTGTACACTGCACCCTTCACTATAGATCCATTCATCTTTAACTAATGTCTCAAAGACGCTTGTAATAGATTGTCGATCCAATTGGTCTGCTAGTAGAAATTTGGCTTGGGGTCTCATGTGGCATCCAATTAACGAATCGGCGTTTCATGTGTTTTGGCTTATAACAAAGATTGTACTGGAAATAGGCAATGTAGACTATCAGACAATGACAAAGACATGCAGGGATAAAAGTCACTTATAGACCTTATATGCAGCCTAGTGGTTAAGAATTCAGCCTCTCATTCCGGAGGTGTTGGGTTCGAATCCGTGGCGCGCACCTCTTTACAAAAGTTCGTTTTAAATTTAAATATCACTTGCTAACGGTGAAGGAAAACATCGTGAGGA
>DWJK01000876.1:0-19231 GCA_018248815.1 Croniades pieria auraria | reverse complement strand
CGGGGGGCGGCGCGGCGGGCGGCGCGGCGGGCGGTGCGGCGGGCGGCGCGGGCGCGGGGCCGCGCGCGGTGCGCCGCTCGCGCTCGCAAGGTACCCGCAAACTGCACAAGTGCCTGTCCACCGCGTCCGACGTGTTCGCCGCGCCCCCCGCCCCGCAGCATTCTCTGCTCACGACGCGACAGTATTGCAGTTTTGGTAGTACAGTCACCTTATAAAAATCCACTCTTGTCTTTCCGTTCTGAAACAGTCGCAATTTCTTCACTTACTTCTTTTTTTTGTTTCCTTCATTTTCGTTCTAATTTACTGAGTACCCTATTAATTGGCCTCGAGAATTGTGCTCGAACTGACACTGGACATCTAGCTTGATTCGTCAACACCGAGATCTATTATCAGTGCTCGTGTTGAGAATTCCGTCCGTGTCGCATGTAACTGGGACATCAACCTTGGAAGTCTTGGAACGTAACTGTCACGTGGCCCGAAAGTACTCTTGGGCGTTGAATAATTTATGCATCATCATAGTGTAACTACAATATGAAGCATTAATCGTATCTAACCTCGAATACTTCTAGATAAATACAGTTTGCCGTCAAGCGAGCTCACCGAGGTCTGTCTTTTTTAATTCTTGATTTAACCTTTCACCTTTTTATCATGATTTTGTTTACTATACCTACTACTCTTACACTCACTGAATTACTTCTCTTTCCATACTTGATAACGTAATATTCATGTGCTTTATAAATTTGGAGTTGTTTCACTATTTATCTTCGGAAAATAAAATGATACATTCACTAACATTGATGTGAGAAATGAAAAAGATTAGTTCCCAAATGTTACAATTATCGGCAACTTCAAATTCATAACATACCTGTTATTCTATGAAAATGTGCAAAATTACTGCTATAACATAAATTGGTAATGTTACATGACATGTTTTTTACCCAACATTAATCAGGACGAGGAATCGATTCCACTTCGTTACGCATGCGTTAAGTTCGAAAATACATATTTATATTCGTTTTGTTGATTTCCAATTTCAGATCGGAATCATTTAATAGGTAATCATCCCAGACTAACATGCATACGTTCGTTCTTTTTGTTTCTAGTTGTTCATTTCCAGTAGTGTTCGCCTGTTGTATCGTCAACACAGACTCCTTGTGTTAATTCCTCATTCTTGCGATGTGTATCCATGTCATGAGAGCAGAATCTTGTTAATTGATGAGGATATGTGAATTGCCAAAATTGCGCCATCCAGCGAACCCCAGACATTTGCAAGTTCTATTTGGAACATCTCAACGCGAAGGTGAAATAGAACTATAATATCATACCAGTAAAATAGTTCTTTTCAAATTATTCGGGCATTAAGACTTATAACTTTAAAACACCCATCACTGAACACTATATTCTTTATGTTGTACAATATTCAGGATATCAAAGATACGTGACATTTACACATTCTCAACGCCACGAAAGCACCCTGGCGAACGCTGGATGGCCAACGCCCACAGATATGTCCCACAGGTCATGCTTGTAACATATTGTGATTTTATTTGTCGATACAGAACCACCTATTCCGCAGTCTGTCGCATCCATGGAGTACTTACAAATATTGCAACCCAATGGTATCCGAACGACATTTGCATTGATTATTTACTTTGATATAATTTTTCCTTAGTTCCTTGTTACCGTTCCTTCCGTCGCTTGGTCACGGGCTGCGGCCCTCACAGTAGTCGTTAATACGTTGCCATAGAGTCGAAATTGTGGCTGTGACTGTCTTATGACGTTCTTCTACACACTTTGCACTTAACTGCACCCTAAATTGAATTTGCGGCATGAATTAGCTATAAAATAAGAAGGTGACTTACTACTAAAAACTATCTCTTTTATACTCTATCACTTGCTCAGTGTTTCCAACGGAATCTCTTGTATGTACATGTGCATTGAACGAGCGAGGCTTCCCGTACTGTATTCGGCACGTCTGTATAACATTTGTGCGCGCCTACCAGATGTTCTATATAACTATCGTTCATCACGAGCGGTCGCATTGTTTGTTTGTTTGCCTTTATCTCTTACATAAGTATGTATTTTGAATCCAGATTCACTTGTACTCGAGTGCCATACATCCCGGTCGCTCTCGACCGCCACTCGACGACTTTTATCATTACTGTTTATTGCTGTTAAGTGCGTGATGTTATCTTTTTGTTTCTAGCTCGACCACAAAGCAAAAAGTTTATATGGCTCGTTTTTGGCTGCCTCTATATACGGCTGTCGTTATTTCTATGTATGCTTACGGTATTCTCCTTAATAATATAGCACTAGTAGCATGGTATGACGCTAATACTGCACCGCTATTTATTTAGTATTTAGTTTATTTTATATTGCTATAGCCTTGTCTGTCCGTCCACGAAACGCTTCACATTAGATATAAGGGGTGTCGCTGTGCCGGGAGCACTTATTTTGTGGTTTGATAAGTTTGTGCTTCATAGTGCTAGTGGGTGTGTTAGAGTGACGGCTCACCTCTCGCTGACAGGACGAACCTAGCTTGTGCCTGCTGACTGATCATCCTCACTCCATACATCGCGTCATTTTGTTGCTCTTTATTAATACATATGTAACTATCACGTCAGTCATTTCTTTCAGCTCGCTTCATCTGCTGTTTTCATTGAAAGCTATATTTCGGTGGTGTCATTAATGTTGTGTGAAGGAAACGGACGGTGTGTGTATGCGCTCATGACTCCATCCCATTGCCCGTATACCCACATATCTCGTCGTACCGAGGCGCCAGACCATCGTACCAATTAAATAACCTTGATTATAATATTACCCCTAAGAAATAGAAGTCCCGAGTTGTGCAATAAGCTGAGATTGGACGGGCAAGCAAACTTTACAATTCTCTTCAAGCATGACTCTTCTCCCAGCTGTCGTGAACCAATTTATCTTGGCACTTATATTTATTGCACCTGTATGGGTGATTTCAGCTAATTTCACAACCGCACATATACTGTCATAGTTCGAGCTTGCAATGTAGATGTGTGTCGGGTGTGATACAGGTTGAGTCATGAGAAAGGAGAAAGTTAATGTTAATGTTAATCTTTAACTCGTTAAATGTGCTCATTGGAACATAACACACAATGTCAATATCAACTAGCGGTGAAAAAGCACAGATAACGATCAATGTTAGCAACCTGTACCACTGCCGGGGCCGAGAGCGCAGCGCCCGAGCGCCGCTGGCGCCCCGCGGGCGCTGCGCCCTCGGACACGTGTCTTTCGGAAAGTTAACCTGTGTATTGTGTCTACGGGTCGCGTAGACAAGCTGGACAGTTCGTTCTCTCGCTCGCGCTCCAGCAGCATGTCGAGTCTGGAGAACATTTCTCAGGAGGGTATCCAGTGCCTCGCCTTCGCTGATAGCTACACCAAGAAGAGTGGTAAGATTCACTTTTTTACTGATACCTAAATAGTACTACACACACCATATTATTAATCTGTTTTAATGCAGAACTATAAAGCCTTCTGAGTATTTAACACCGAAAAAGCTGATGGAACTATGGGAGTAGGTGGAGCAGTCTTAACGATCTTAACTCCGCTGAAACACAAATCCTTTCTTACCATCAGTCAAGACCCAGGACACATTTCATCACGCTGCTTTTATGTGGATGTATGATGACTAATTAACGTTTGACGAATCCTTTAAATGGACCCTAGTAGATAATGTTTGAACAACGCTACAAAGCCACAGTAGTTAAGATGCAAGTGAAGGGCTCACAAAATAACCGCGTACAAAGTGATGGATGTTGGGTTGGTGCAGACCCGACGACGCTGCTGCCGACGCTGTGGATCGGCACCACACTGGGCTCCGTGCTCACGATGATGATCAACCTGCCCGAGGCCGATCTGCGGCACACCCAGCCCGTCCTAGTCTCAACCAGCGGTAAGCATCCAACTCATTTTATATATTTCGTGTTTATTAAGCGTTCGAATTGGCTGCAGTTAATTTAAGCGTTAATTTAAAAAGCCGTATTGTTTGCTTTTGGCGCTTCATTTGAGCGATACTTGATAATCCAAAAGACAATAGGATTGTTATCAGGTTATACGCTACGGTATACGAAGGATTTTTTAACTTGAACTTAAAACAGGCTACCACAACGTGTCTGAAGCACGCCTGCATAGCCCCTAAAAATACGAGTATCTTGGAAGTTTAAGACAGGATAGGTTTATGAAATTATGACGCCTCAAATTAGATTCCTAAACTATATTTTAATACTGCTGTTATTTATTTACTTTTTTCTTCATTTTAAAAGGCATAGCTCTCTGCATTAATCTGCGCAATTATTTTTAGAATCTATTTATAGGTAGGTTTTAAAAAGACTGGCCTTTTATTGTCTTGTTGTTGTGAATGACCTTTTGTCATAGTATTCTGCAATATTTTCCTCCCTCGCACGTTTTTTGTTCTATAAATAATACAACTGAGCTTCCTATCTTGAGCGCCAATTTGTTAATAGTAAAGCAAATGTAGAAGAAATAATATTCTGTAGACGCCTTCATATTCTGTTCCCGGATCGGGTCCGGTAGGTCCTCGGAGCCCTCGAAAACGTAAGGAGCACTTCCGGGACTCGCCGGGGTTCTGTCGGCGACGTCGTTTACGACTATGTTCGTACAATAACTAGATGTTAGTTTACACTGTTTTTGGAGCTCGACTTTGTGGATACAAAGAATCAGATACTAGACATCAAAGCGCTCGATCGACCTCACTAAAGCTTTCAACGTATCTTAGCTGCTTCAGAAACATCCCTAGACGCTTCTACTGTTTCTCGATATTTCGCTTCACCAATGAATGATCCTTAGACGCCAAACTACCTTTTACAATGCAGTCATGCTAAATTAGATGCTCCATCTACAAAGCGTTCTTTCTCAGAGCTGGAATAATAATTGGCGTTTACGTGTTTTAGGTGGTCCCATTTTTAGGCTAAAAGGCTCGATCTTGGCGATGTCGTTCCTGGATTGCAACGGTGCACTAATTCCTTACTCGTACGAAAGTTGGAAGGACGACAGTAAAGACGTAAGTTAACTATTACGGTTTTGCAAATAGAAATAGAAAACCTTTATGTCCCATTTCTCTTTTGCTAAATTGTTCTCATGAATCTCTTTCCTCCTCGGATATATACGAACATAATCCCAAATTCGGTACGAGCGCAGAGCCGCGAGCGGCGCGACCGCACGCCTACGAAGCAGGGCTCGGCCGGCAGCTGCAGCCGCATGAGCCCCACACCGGCGGCGGAGGCGGGCGACCGCCAGTTCGTGGTGATCGCCTCGGAGAAGCAGGCGCGCGTGGTGGCGCTGCCCAGCCAGAACTGCGTCTACCGCCAGCAGATCGTCGACGCTGATTTCGTCGTTAAAGCAGAGATCGTCAGCTTGAAAGGTCAGTCCAGTCAATCACAATGCTCATTTGTCAGGACACGCTGCGACGCTTAGCTCGATGAGTATTATTTACTTCAATGAAAATTGAACTTGATGATTTGTCTAAATCCACTAACGTTGAGTTACTATTCTACATAACTTTTACAAGTGTGAAGGATATACTTCGACATATCATATTAAAAATCGCATCAAATCTATGTACCTAAATCATTCTACATACTTAGCGTCTGTTGACCAGGTTTTAATAACACACCTTCGACCCAATTAATTAACAACTCAAGAATCACAAATAACTAAAACCGTACCGGTGATATACACAACTGCTTCCTGTTCCAGATAGCGTATGTTTGGTAAACTACTTGTCCACGGGCCACCTGGCCGCCTATAGCCTGCCTTCGCTGCGGCCGCTGGTCCACGTCGACTTTCTGCCGCTCTCGGAGCTCAGGTGACTCGCCGCTCGCACCCTAACCCTCTATTCTACAAACAAATTGTGCAAACGATTCTATTGCTTACATTCTTGTCCTAAAGTTAACGTTGGACTCAACTCAATAATAACTTATTTATATTACTGCTTCCATCTAATTACTTGCCGAGTGTTTGTAAGCATAGGATCACCGCACTAATGCCGTAAAATAAAAGGTGCGAAGAATGAGCGAGACGAAAGAGTGTCGAGTTGGTGTCGAGGCCCACGATAGACTACCGGCGACACGCCGATCACTATTAGAAGATTTCTATGCACCCGAGAAAGGCACTAAATGATAAACGGCTTATTTTACTATCCATAATTACATCGATAGCTTAGCGACGTCAGCATGAGAATGCTGTAAGTTTGTGCTAACGATATTTGAGATTTGTCATTTTTACGGTCTCTACCCATCCATCGCCAGTCACGATCAGACCACTTCTTGAGATCATCTGCTACTTTATCATTTGGGAGCCGGACGAGGAATTGGTTTTGAGTTACGTTCGATGTTAGAAATGTAGACTCGTCGGGTGCCCGGCGGCGTCCGGACGCCGACGGCCTCCGCTAGTGGCTACAGTCGTGCTATTTCTGAATTCAGCGTAGACAAAATTTTGCAACCTATCGAGCACCACCTGTGCTTCCAAAATTTGGCACTCTTCATCTATTTTTCTGTAAAAAAAAACCAATCGGACGACTCCGAACACGACTCGACACACCCGACAACGCGTTACACCGATTCACTTGCCGACTCGAGCCGGCCCTCGCCGCCCTGTCGATGTAAATACACCGCCCTGCCGATCTCTCACGAATGTACCCGACGACCACCGAATGTGCCCGAACGCCGCGACACTTGTATCTAACCATGCATCCGGCGCCCGCGCCCGCCCCTCGCTCTCGTCGCAGCTCTCACTCACGTGTACGGACTGGTTTTTGTGAGCATTCGTTTCTTCGAAGCTATGCACGGTCTAATCATCAAACCTTTAACTCGATGAAACGCCGTCCCAAGATAGTCTCCGCACGTTTCTATTGAATATTTACGCTACCCGCAAAACCATTTCGTACTCCGTCTGCGACGCGAGCGACGGACGCGTGGCGAGCGCTATACTCACCGGTGCCTGTGTTCCTGGTAGCTTCCAGACACAGTCCAAACAGAGGGGTATCGTAGACCCAATGCTCTCCATTTGGGGCCAACAACTCATTGTTAACGAGGACACGGACCAGTAAGTCTCCGTCCATAGCCGAGTTAGTCATTACCTGCGTCACTCTGTACTGTGAAGTCGCTCACGCGGCCTCTTGTTCCTTTGTTAGACTTGTTAGCCTTTCATGTACCCTGATAGCTTCGACCCCCGCCATTTTATAACCCTTTCTAGCGGACGAGGGCGAATTTATACAACCAGCAAGAATGATAAGTTGATTACATTTAACATCTTTTAAGTAAATCGATATTTTCCTGATTGTTTCTAATTGGTTTACTTCGCATTGACGAATTCTTTAAATGCAGTAAACAAAATTTAATAATAATTTGATAGTGTGCATATTGCGTGATCCATCAATATAATATACGTAAGTATAGGATACACCAACCCTTTGAATATAAGTGTTATTCTATAGAAGCAAAGTATGAGAAATTGAAGGTAATGTAAACTCAGATCAATATGGTGACGAAGCATTGAAAAATAAATCGCTTGTGTGATAGTTTTTTTCTACCGGAAGAATTATTCGCCCAACTCCGTGCGCTGCTTGCAAGACTGCTTCGGTGTGTCCCCCTGTTGGCAACTGTCACACGACACACCACACGTCTCCAACTACACGCCTTCACATTGTACGAAACGTCATCCATTACTCTACTCATCTTTTCTACTCTTCTCTCTGTTTGTGCGTTTCCTCTATCTACTCTTGCTAAGTCTTTATTTGCTCTGTTTTTCTCTTTTCTCATTTAATTTCGCATAGATGCTATTGAACATATTAGAGTTGCTGTCCAAAATGTCTGCATCTTCGTTCTATGTAGAACTTTAATAGCTTTGTTTAGCTTTAGCATTTAATTGGTACCAACTAGATTACGAAGGATTTCGAAGAGCATAAGCAAGGTGAGACATTCCAATTAACGATTATCTTTTCTTCTTTCTTTCTTGCTTACCACTTTACTTTATTTTTATCGGAAAAATTGCTTGGTTTTAACAATACTGTAGACGCCAGGAATGAGACGGCACGAACGTGCGTCTCGAAAAATACAACATAGAAATTGTTTACTTGTCTTTGAATGATATTCATGAGCTAAAATAATCATTGTGTGAATTACAAATTAAAAAACTTCTCCAGACAGGCACAGTTGTGGTCACGAAAAATCATGTATCGAGCTTAAATATAAATATTTCCTTCTTAAAACATAAAAATAAAAGTTGGCTCTTTATAATCGAGTAGGCTTTGGCAGTTTATGATACATAATTTGTTACGGATGGAAAGTTAATAGCCAGGATGTGGTGTTGCAGGATAGCGAAGACTTTCTGCTTCAGCAACCGGGGCCACGGCCTCTACCTTGCTTCTCCCACTGAGATACAGAAGTTTACCATCGACACGGACTTCTGGTGAGTGTTTACGAATTTGAAATTTTCGGGTTTATGTTAAGCATATTTAATGGATCTCCGTTTATGTTTTATGTCTATCCTATTTAATTGTCGAGGGTCAAGTTTATACATATGTACATACATATGTCATCTCTCCCTGCAGCCAAAAGTTCTGGCAGATTCAGATACCGCCGAGTACACGTAGGCAGTCGCATTTCGAGTTGTCTTTCGATAAAAACACTTAAATATTGGCGATGCATTTGCAGCTACGCACTGAACGAGATGCTGGGCGAGCTGTTCCTGGCGCGCGACATGCCGGAGCCGCCCAAGGAGGGCTTCTTCCGCGGGCTCTTCGGCGGCGGAGCGCGGCCGCTCGACCGCGAGGAGCTGTGTACGTACACGGGCTGGTTATATAATTCTGCGATCGATATCTTGGAAAGGGTTCTCGACCTTCTACTTCGTTTTAATAAATACCCTCAGTAATAATCGGCCGCAGTCGGATGGTGGGTTCCGTAAGGTTTTCAAGCACGACGCTGTCGTTCCGGGACTAGATAAATTATAAGATTTTCGACATAAATTTCAAACGAATCGTCTTCTCAAAGCACGAAGACGCCAGGGCTTGCATGCGCGTTTTATCGTCGGAGGGCGAACATATAGTACGTAACGATTTTGCCGGTCCGCAGTCGGCGAGAACAGCGGCAAGCCCAACCGCACGGTGGCGAGGCACATGGGGGCGGGCGGCGCGGGGGCGGGCGCGGAGGCGCTGGGCGCGCGCGCGGCGGCGGCGTGCGGCGAGGTGCAGCGCGCGCACCAGCTGGTGCTGGAGCGCGGCGACAAGCTGTCGCAGCTGGAGGACCGCACCGAGCGCATGCACTCGCAGGCCGCCGAGTTCTCCTCCTCCGCGCACCAGCTCATGCTCAAGTACAAGGACAAGAAGTGGTACCAGCTGTGAGCGGTCGACGGTCGTCTCGCCCTCCATCGAGACGCCGTCGGCCGCCGTCCTCCGGCCGTCGCACGCTAGTTTCCGAAACGTGATGGCCTTCGACGTCGCCGGAGATTCCGGGCGGTCGCCGAGGCTCCAGGATCACAGCGAACGTTCGAAATGAAGACGTTCGAAAAACCTTTCCGAGGCGGTTCAAGAACGAATGCACGATGAACGTTCACCGGTCGACCGAACGTTGGGAACCGTAGATCGAAATTCGCGTCGCACGCCGGCGGCCGACGAGAGTTCGAGTATTCATAGTCGATACTTGTAGTAGAAGCCGTCTCCGTCCGCGCGGAGGAGGCGCTCCGCCAGCGGGCGGCGGCGGCGGTTAGAGCTTAGCTACCCACGTAGAGTTCTTATGAATTAACTTTAGATTGATAGGCGTGACTTTAAATTAATGAACGCACAATGTTTTCCGCGGGCCGCGTACCGCTGCGGGCCCCCGGACGTCCGGCGGCCCGGGTGCCGCGGTGGCCGCCGAGGGCCCCGGGCGGCCCCGGGATTCCTCCACTTCTACCGCTCGCGTCGCTTTCACCAACATTATATTCGACATGTACCTTACGATTTAGTCTCCTCCGAATGTTTAGTTTCATGTAGACGATAAGGAATTACTTTAGAGCGAGTCGCGTACCGGTACGTGCACTCGCCGCAGGCGCGATGTGATAATGTAAATAGAGCATGATATCCTTATATACTTAATGTTTTTATACGATGTACGTGCTGTGGCGCCCCGACGCCGGCTGGCCCCCGCCCGCCCCCGCGGGAGGTGGACGCGGCGGGAGCCGCCGCCGCACTCCTCGGGGCGGGCGGGGACTACCTTCGACTGGTGCTCTATTTATCCGATGCAATATTTTAGAAAGTCATCGTTCGCGTGTAAGTTGATAAATAAAAAATAAATATAAACCTACATATTATCTACCTTAAAGTATTGCGTAAACATGAGATTATTTACCGTCGCTACCGCTACGGTAATCGTACGAGTAGTTGTAAATTTTATAGATACGAATGTGAGTAACGAATGAACTTAATAAAGTAATAAAGCCAGGGGACGAGGTGACCTGTATAAAGAGTTAAGTAAATAAATTAAATAATACTGATAAAGATTGGAATGTTAAGCATTGGATGACAATAATTTTTGTTACACTTCTCCACGGAGCTCGGTCCGGCCCGAGCGGTGCTGAGCGCGGCCGAGCGCGGCCGAGCGCGACCGAGCGCAACCGAGCAGCAGAGCGCTGGCTCGGCGTCGCGGCGGGTGCGCTGCTCTAATGTAACCGTGTAATAAAAGTTAACGAGCGATAATCGTAATTGAAAAGTGGCCGCGGAAGCGCAATGTGGATGTACGTAAATAGGTCTCGTGTCACTGCACTGGCCGATCGCGGCATTGTCGTCTTAAAAGCAATAATTGACCGGTATAATATCCGGGTTCGAGGAGCAATGCCGGTCGCCCACCGCGGCCGCCCGAGCACAAGTGTTGCGGCTCTCCGACACATCCGCCACAGCCCGTCGCGGACAGCGGCGCTTGCTCCGATTCCCGCTCTTCGCGTTCGCTTTGACCGCGACTTGGGTCCCATTGAATTTGCCGCATTCAGCTTCACACTACTTGGAAGTTAACCACATAACCGATTTCAGCCGTTAGAGAGGCTGCGGATGCCAAAAGTTATTATATTTCCCAGCTTCGTGTACGTATATGATTATTAAATGATTCGTAGACTATAATTTAGTTAGATATCTATTACAAATGCAATAGAGATGCGGTGCGCGGGCGGCGGCGGGCGGCCCCGGGCGGCTCCGGGCGCTCGCGCACCAGCGTATAAGTGTATTATAAAAGTTGCTTAGAGTTATACAAATCATAAATCGGAAAGTCCGCGAAAGGAGATTGATGAAACTGAACATGTTCCAGAAAGATATCACTATCGACAACGATAGCTCTATGTGGAGTTTTAACCAGATTATTTTTGTTACGAGAGCAGATGTAGGTATGTGTAACGTATTACGGGTGTTATTCTAGATGGGAATATTTTCGTATCGTAGTTTAGTTAATGCTAACCGTTTGGAGACGTTTTAACGAGAAGTTTACTGCATTTGTCGCGTTCAGAAACCTCAGTAGGTAAGCAGAGCCGAGCTCGCGGATCGGCCTCCGTCGGACTTCCGGTTTCGAGAGGCGGCTCTCCTGTTTTATACGTGCAATAAGTAGATTATCCATTGCAACACCACCTACCCATAAGGCGGGTACCTCAGCATCATCGCTCGCATCGACACGCATCACGTGTCCAGCTCGTCGCTAACGTTTGAGATTTCTGAATATTATTAACGAGTAGACAAACCAAGTTCTTTACTATCTACGTATATAAGAGCGATTCGTTTAGACTAGTCGACATCTTTAGTTGCGAACGCCGCCGGGCTCCGCCACACTGGACTTGTTGAATATTGTTTTTAAGTACTCATTTTCACGGCGACCGGAAGGCTGCCAGTTTCGTCGTACGAACTGTCCAACAGGATGTTTAATTCGTTACGGGCGCGGACGTTAGCGTGCGGCGGTGGGCGGCGGTGGGCGGCGGTGGGCGGCGGTGGGCGGCGGTGGGCGGCGGTGTGGCGGCGGTGGGCGGCGGTGTGGCGGCAGGCGAGCGCGGGCCATGGCGCGCCCGCCCGCGCTCCTCGTTCGAAAAAAAGGGACTAATTTATAATATAAGATTTGTAAATAAATAACTTGTGGCAAATTATTACCTGTTAATCCATAAAAATTGTAGTTCGTTTCAATTTTATTTTATACGATTAGACTGCGTTTCGTTGGAAACATTCAGAAATGATCAAAAAATTATAACACTATTATAACTATACTTATTGTATATAAAGGAAGCTGTTGAATTATATTATTTAGTTTGGTAGCGATTATAGTCATTATATATGAATGAATTATGGAAACAAAAATAAAACTATATCTAAATACTGTGGGACTTTAATTCTGTCCGTGCCGCCAGGCGGCGCGGGTGGGCGAAATGAAACACTTTCAGTATTGAGCAACTTTTTTAATAAATCTTTTAAACTATGAGAATAAATACAATAAGATACATAACGAGCATTTACTACTTATCGTAAGGGAAGACCCCCCACCTCTCACCCCCAACACCTCCCCTCCGCTTCTTATCACACTCTATCGCTCCTTGCACCGAAACGCTCTTATTACGAAATGACAACTATATTTTTGAATGAATATAATGAAGGGCCGAGCCCCGGCCGACAGCCTGTTTGTTCGGCGTTCAACATTCGTTTCCGACAGTGGCATCACAGACGATAGAGTAGTAATTAGCTGGGCACTGCGCTCCAAGTTTTTAACTAAAATATGAAATTACAGTTTCCCTCTGTAAATATTTGATTGGCTCTTACAATTAGTTACATTTATATAACGCAAACTGTGGAGTCGTCCGACGAGCCGACCAACCAAGCGCAGCCGAGTGTCGTACGAACTGGCTCCCACCGATGATTTATGACTTCAATTTATGATAAAGATAAAATATGATAAAGATAAAATGATAAAGTAAATTCCGAATTCCAATGTACTCTTCGATACCAACTGTTCGTGCTCAATAAATCATTAGTCAAAGCAGCGGTTACACTGTAGGTTATAAACAGGGCGTACCAGCTACGACACAACCGCGTGCACAAACGTATCGATTGGCTCTTCGAAATTTAGTCACTAGTTAATAGTGGGCTCACTTTGCTCCTTCGAACAAGTCAAATCCTCTGTACTTACATTGTCTCGAGTGGACACGTACATTGCTACATCGAGGATAAAATAGATACTAATAATATTGCACTACAGTGTGTGCGCCAACAAGTCATATCACTAGTCCAACGTGACAATCATGTGTTGCTAACAGTTAAAAAAACACTGACTACACGTGCTCTCGCCGAAGGGGGTCAGTCAATGCACTGCACATTCACTTATTCATTCGAATTTATCGATTCATTTGAAATCTTGATACATTTAGATATGTATATGTGTAATGATAAATGACACAAATAGTGCAGGGCCCCTCATTGTACTGGACGCCCTCGGGCATCGCGGCGGGCAAGTGCGAAGCGGTGTACAGGACGTCCACGTGGCTACCTCAGATCAGAGTACAAAGAATCACATGTACTATCACACTCGACGATACCGAACCTAAGTATATAAATATGCTACCAAAGTGACTAATATATCCCAAGGTGAGGCTTCCTGTTTCGATCGCTAGCACGCCGGAGCGTACTGATAAGTACTCTTACAGGAGCGTCCTGACAATACTGAAACTCTTTTAAAAATTGAGATGTATTCGTTGTAATTCTGACGCGCAATATCTAGCTTTTCGGATACCTGATGTCGTGAAACATGCACTTCTTAGTTTAATGATGCTAAAGCAGCACACAACGAATTTAATACAACACATTTGATTTCGGTACAATTCTTTAATAGCCATAACATTTGGGAGAAACACTGTAGATATTTACAATGAATGGATTTGGTTCAAACGACACCTGAATCCAACAATTCTTTAGTCACAAAATATTTATATAATATGACAACAAGATTTGAAGACAACTAATTGCACTAAATATATTATATTAAATAACTGTTGACGCTCGACGGCGAATGCGGCTTATACCTAACTATAATACTACGGCTGGGCGACGGCGGGGGCCGAGCGCCCAGGCGAGACAGCCGTGTGACTTTGTGCGGCAGTACGAGGCGGCGCAAATGTGATACTAAAGTTAATAGATACAAATTCAAATCTATATTGTTTACGAGCGACGAAGACTATTAATAAATGACAACTTGTTTTATCACCAGAATTAGGAACTCTTTGGGCTAATTAACCATAAAATGCGACAACGTAGAGAAAGTTGTGAGGAATGGTGAGCTGACAAAAGCGCGAACGTAAGGAGCACTAGCCGCATCCGACTGGCCCGCAGACAAAGCCACGCGCAGCCGCGAGCGCACACGGACGCACGCGAGCGCACACGGACGCACGCGAGCGCACACGGACGCACGCGAGCGCACACGGACGCACACGGGCGCGCCCGCAGCACGCCACCATCGCGCGCGTTCCCGCATTACAATACTTTCTCAAGGTGAACGTCACGAAAACCGGACACGTCTCTACGAATACTTAGTCGTTACAAAAAACGCTATAGTTAGTTACATATGGGGGGTGCGATTTGCTAAACGTACAAATACTCATTTATATCGGATATAATCTTATATTTAGCACCTTTCGAGGGCCGCGGCCGGCGAGCGCCCGCGGGCCGCGCTCATCGCATTCTTCACACAGACATCACACACGAAACGCACTTAACATTTAATACTCACAGGTATACAAAAATATCCTGATCGATCCGCTCGGTGTCATGGTAGCAGCCCGAACAAGAACATTGCACGTGACGAGGCCACCTCGCGGGCGGCGCCCGTGCTACCGATATAAACGTACAATATGTCTGGAGAATACTGAAGTGTGACACAACGACCGACACCCACCTAAAGGATTAGCATGAACGTCGAGCTATTCCACGCGAATACTAGAGGGTTTCGATTATGACATAATATATAGTAATCGACATGTCGTAGGCGAATCGTAGAATCCGCACTAGTACAAAACGGCTCTGCGCTGTATTTGCAAGTCCTTTCTGTCAAATAGCGAGTTGCGGTTTATACTGAAAGTATTGCATACGTAAAGAAACCATTACAAAGTAGCACTTTCAAAAATTCTGATATTTTGTACAGCTACCAGACGTAGTATTTCGACGGATTATATAATTCGACAGCGACTTGTAATATAGGTATATACTAAGGATATTCTTAAGTATACGGCCGGGCGGGAAACTGGCCTTCGCTATTAATTCATACAAATATTTAATTCATAACAAAAAAAAAACATGTTAAAATTCCAAAGGCAATAATATTCAACGACGTTTTCAATCGAACGTATATAAAATTTGTAAATCATAAGGCCCAAATGCACCCAAAGTTATTACATAACCTCGCGAGCGGCACGCGGCCCGCCGCGGCCCGCTGCCGCCCGTTCGCTCCACATGGATATGTTGCTGATATTTCGCTCTCGACGCGGCGCTCGGCCGCACTGCCTCGCACGCTCCCTTACATCCCCTACTAGTAACACTTTACATACACATCTTTACGCGATTACAGTACACTTAGTATTTATATATGTATATAACTATCATTAATATTATAACAATACGGCCGCGAACAGTCAATATCATAATTACCAAAACATCGCCGTAAGAAAATCCATTCGATATTTGTTCAATTGAAACATTGTTTAATGAATTGATATTTACGTTGGACACGGTCCAATCGGCCAGTTTTGTTCACGAAAGTAACAAACGAATTGTCCATCGGTCGCTCGTGTTTCACATAACACCGACGAACACGTAACAAATAAAACCTTAGATGTAGATCGATACAGCAACGGACATCCGGCATTCGACTCCATAACATTTAAAATTTGCATTTCATTAACGATATCAGAAATATGAATTAAATATTTCTTCTCAGTACTGGGTAATAACACAGTCACATAGTCGCACACAACGTGAGTTAACCGTACATCTAATATGCGATTATCGCGCGACAAACGGAAGACAATTTTATTCAAAGCCTGTGCACATGTTGAACATACGTTTAAACTCAATCGAAGCAGTGATACGAGCCGAATGCCAAACATCCTTGCCGTGTAAAGCTTGCGAAACTGGCAACACCGGTGCGCCGACCAACTTTCTAATACATCAATAAATTCATCATTATCATAGCGTTCGTTGTAGGCACCGGCACGACATCCCCTCTGCGACGTACATTTTGCTACACTTGAACACATATCACTTAACACTTTTAGATAACTACTGAACGTGCGCGACACGAGCGCGCTACGTCTCGCACAATGTTACGTGTTATTAAAACTCTATTAATAGCTCTCTCCAAACGCATTCCGATTTACTATTGAAGGAAAAATAACATCATATAAAATACATTTTATTTTCGGCAAAGAGTAATAGAATCTAACTTTCGTTACTCGATGATTGCATTGGTTCGTCTAAATTAATTAACTACATTGGACTAGGTGACGGCTGTAGAGGATCAGAATGATCTAAAATTGTGTTACAACACATAAAATTGAGTAAAGACAATTCAAAATCTTAATCTGAACGTATTATTATGCAGTCTCTGGATTTGTACATAACATTCTGTAGTCACCGCGACATCCGCGCCACGGCGCCGGCGGGCGGGCTGCGGGCGGGCTGCGGGCGCGGCGGCCGCGGTCGCTAAATAATTCTTTAAGCACAGACATATTTACTTCTAACACACACAACTATATCCACGAAATACGCACGCAGGTACATGGGAGCGGGCACCGATAACCCAGTTACGTCTACGTTTTAACAGACTCTGAACATTCCAATGAACAATACCGTAGATAAAATATACATTTCATTTATAATAAGAACACGAGCCAAATTGAGTTTCGCGACGCGTATTCAGTGGATAATACAGAAAGGACGAAGTTACGGGTCGAAGACCTCGAGTCGAACACTTGAAAATATGCACCATGTAACCCTAGGAACGACCGACACAATAGAGATTGCCAGAAAGCTAAGTTCGCATGCGTGAGATCAAGAATTCGGGCTCCCGTCGCGCTGCAGCAGTCGGGGCTAACGTTGATTACCCTCACTCGAATTCGACAAACCATCACCTCAAAACACTTTGTGAACACGACACAAATTCAGCCATGGACTGTTCCCGGTAATAGTATACAACGCTACGTTACGTACAATATACATTAATTATAATATATTTATCTACACAGAAGGTCCGCGAGCGGAGGCTCGCCGCCGCCGGCCCGGGCCCGCGCCCGCTCGACATTGAACACGACGACGGCGAGGACATTTAAAAATAAATTCACTAACATGTTTCGTCTGAATATTTACACGCACGTTCTCCACTGGGTTTTTAATCGAAACGCGAATGTATAAAAGCGTCGATGAGTTTTGGACACATATATACACATACGATAACATTTCCCTAAGTAGCACTCTCGATTCGATTCGTGATATCATTTAATACATTCGAACTTGCGACGAGGATGCGTAAGTAATGATTTCATATAAGTATTTAAAACTTACAATACGACGTCCGTCCTCATTATACCTAATACTTCGAAAAGGCAAAGATTTTCGTTATTACGTATCAAATTTACTTGAGAAGGCAACCTTTTGACACACATCAAATTAAGCCTTCCGGGAAGCAAAGTACAATTGAAAGTCTATCTTATGACACGCGTTCTACAGGAGACTGTTTCTTCAATTTCATAGAAATACAATAACTGCCAAACTTGACAGATTAAAATGTACATATTCAATAAAATGGTCCAACCATTTAAGTATATAGATTATTGACGATTTCTTACATAACCGAAAGGCTCTTCCGTCACAATACGTAACAAAACTTGTATATGAATGATCATTATACTAGACGTAATTAATCTAAAAACGAGATTATAATACACGAGGGCTTAGATTCACTTAAAATATATCTCGACACGTAAAACAGTACGACGCATCGGCATTAGCGCGAATTTACATTTTTAGTGTTTTACCGAATGGGTATTCGTATAGGGCTTACTGTACAGGGTTTTAAAATTTTTAATCGTATCAAATTTTGCAAAACAGTATGAATATAACTATTTTATTTATGCACACATTACTGAAAACCACATACAAAAACCTTTTCAGTAAAACGTAACGTGTGTACGCACACCGACGCCTCGACGAGCTCAACATGGCGGATTAAATAAGTGAATATAACAAATAAACAATTTCATTTTAATAATACAATCGTGGTGATTAATCGTTTATGTGAACTTTACAAATGTCACCTTTCTTACACATATACAGGGAGGTGGCAGTTACTGTGGCAACACTCGCACGCATTTACCCAATTCTATTAAATTATAAAGTTTAATTATACGGCGTGACAAAGTTCGTGGTAAAGCGTGTATAGCAGACCGGCAACGAGTGTTGCCACAGTGTTAACTTAGTTTAGATTAACTTAGCTTCATGAATACATAGTTTTTAGATAATATGACATAGTGTATCGGTAGCGAGTACTTTGTGTGTGTCTCTGTATGTGTGTGTACATGTATATATGCCTATCTGTGGATGTGTGAGTTGTGTGGATGTTTGTGTTGTGTGTGTGGTGTGGATGTGTGTGTGGTGTGGATGTGTGTGTGGTGTGGATGTGTGTGTGGTGTAGATTTGTGTGTTGTATGTGTGGAGTAAATGAGTGGATGAGCGTGTGTCTGTGTGCCAGAGAGCGCGCTCGGGCGGCGATCACCTCTCGGCGTCCTCGTCGAGCGGCGCGAGGTTGGCGTTGACGATGTTGGCGATGACGTCGGGCGTCATGGAGCTCATGGCCGTGCGCAGGTTGTTGGCGAGCTCCTCGCTGCTGGCCTCGTCTGCCTCCAGCTGCATGCGCTCCATGCCGCGCTCCAACTCCGGCTGTCGGAGCGGATCTGGCGAGCGCATCATTATTCAGTCGTATGTATCGTATGTCATAAAGTATGATTTGCTAGTATATTTGTTTTAACAAAAGAGTTGGATTAATAGGTAGTGATGAAATAAAAAAACAATCGTCCATGCAGAGGGCGGTTGCCAAGACACCGTTATATGAGCAACATCAATGTTTTGCTTCACACGCAAGCTCGGGACAGAGGGACAAAAAAACTTAAGCAATGTATGTAAACGTGTTATAGGAGCAGGCAC
>DWJK01000875.1:0-19234 GCA_018248815.1 Croniades pieria auraria | reverse complement strand
AGTGAAGTAATGTATAGTATGTACTTTTTAAGGGTTTATTATATTCATAAAAAATATTGAAAAAAGTTGTATTTATTAGCAACAGTAATTCAATAACAATGTCTGTAAATCCTACCTGATCAAGTAGCACAGCATGAGGTATTTCCTTTACTAGCTTATTTGCCACCATGATGTTGCTCTCTGGATCATTCCATGCAGCTTCTGTTGGTGTTCTAATAATTTCAGATCCCAGTGCCAGCAGTGTGTTCACCTTTTCATCTGACATTTTCTCTGGAAGGACTATTATACATCTGTATCCTGGGAATAAAATAATGTTGATTAGAAATATAATTATTGTATTAGATCCCTTGCTGGGTATGCAGAAAGCACTAAATGCCAAATTTTTACAACCTAATTCAGATTACCCACTCATTAGGAATTAATAACAAAAAATAATATTATATTCTGAAAATTGAGAATTAATTTTTATATGTACTTATTTTGATATAATAAGAATTTAAAAAAGTATTACCCTTTACAGCAGCAGCTAGGGCCAGCCCTACACCAGTGTTCCCGGAAGTGGGTTCGATGATAACAGATTTGCCCGGGATTAAAATACCCTTCTCTTCAGCATCTATTACCATTCGGTATGCAATCCTGTCTTTCACAGATCCACCAGGATTTAGGAACTCACATTTTGCATCTGAAAAATTTATGTATTCATATGCTTGTGTACGCAATATCTGCTTTAGCAAATCTCTTTGAGATGGGCACAACCTTCAGAAATAAAGTTTGTGACTGGGGAGAGCTGGTTGATTAAAATTGTTATATAAATATCTGCCGTCTTTTTGGTCACACAGCATACTTGTATTTTTTTGTGACATTTTATATTCTATATGAAACTTGATAAATACTTTTTATCATTCAAGATGGTAACCTATGTCCAATAACATATTGATTGATGAAATGTTTATTTAGTTTTATTAAACATGTGAAAGTAAAAACCAGATGTACTCAATAAAAATATAATAGTTTATTTAAATTCCTATTTAACTTATATTTTAACGGTAATGTGCCATATACTGCTTCTTTGGTCGAGTGGTTGCAAACGCAACTGGTTATTGGGAAGTCCTGGGTTTAAATACCGGGTCAGGTATTGTTGGATTGTTCTAATTTAGAATTTCTAGTAGTGACTTGGAGTTTGGAATTGTGCCCAGTGTATGGCAATAGGCTCATGACCTATTCCATTGGACTTAAATGTAACTGGTGAAATATGGGAGTGTACTACAGTCCTCTGCCTAGCCCTTCCGGGATTACAGTCGCGATGTTACATTTATATTATGACAAGGCGAGGGAAGGTCGCGATGGCGCTCATTGGAGAAGGCCTATGTCCAGCGGTGGACTGAGATAGGCTGATGATGATGACGATGAATTTATTATTATGACATTTTTACAATTGCAACTTTTTATTTTTTTGACATTTTGTTATTTGACATCATTTAATTAATTCATTTTACTTAATTGGCAATTGTACCATTGAGATCGACTATGCTATCGAATCAGGACACCTGTTATGATAAATATAATATAAATTGTAATAAATAAATAAATATTTATTCACAGTAGATAATTAATGGCATTCATGATGAAGTTTAAGGTTTATAAATAATTATAGAAATTAGAATTTTTTACTTTACAAAAACTCTTATTTAGATACTTCATTTATATTCAAAGAATTAATAGTTTTGATAACCATAATTTATGAATAATTTTGATGTGTGCATTTTAATGATTTCAACTTTTAAGATTTCATGTTAAAAAAAAACAATATTGCATATGCTTATTTGAGTATTTCCATGATATAGGAGAATTGGAAACTATACAATACTTTGATAATTCTTTTTATATTTTTAGAAGAGATATTAGAAGAATTTTAATTTCTAGGCAGTTGTAAAATAAAAGTCCAATTAGAATCTAAAATTAACGTAGCACATAAAAATAAAACTTGTTTTAAACTTACACATGTCACATAACACTCGTTCGGTTTTAGGTATTTTATTGAGTTTCACCAGAGGTGTGTTACCAATTACATGCAGAATGTCGGGCTGGATTTTTTGGTTTCTATCTCTGAAAAAATTAACAATAATGTAAATTTTACGTAGATAAATAAATATTTCAAGTGAAGGCTGAAAAATTTGTTACGTAAATTAATTCTATAGTTACGTAACTAATTAAGTGAAAAAAACGTTTTGCTATTAAAACAATTGTCCTTGGTAAACTTACAAAACACGGATTTTATGTGGCATGCTCTTGAGGTTAAAGAATTCCATGTCGGCGTTTGTTGATGTACCGTTTTCCATTTTTTCTCCGTTGATCTATTGAATCCACATATATAAAGAACGAGATACGGTAACAGTAAAATATTATTTACGAACTAACAATGGTAATAATAAAGATTTATGCGATTTTATTTCGTTCAACAAAAGCAATTAAAAGCCTGGTTTAATAATATGATTCAAGATTCGTTGCAACATTTACATATTACAGAGTTGATATAGCTGTTCATAAGTATAGGTTTACTTTATTAAGTTCAAATATACGTAAATTCGATTTTCGAAGTTTTAAAATAGGCTCAAAAATAGACGATCCACTAACAACCAAGTCTTATCGTACACTGAACTGAATAGAGTTTGGTATGAAGAGCAAGAGTGTGTTAGGGTTGCCAGCATTTTATTTTTCCCTCCTAAAACAGATACCAGGTTACAAAATAAAAGCCCTTAAAGTGTGTATATTAAGAGTAAAACTTTATTTTTTTTAATTTCATAATTATATTTTAAAATGTCAATAAAATTTGTAATCAAACATTAATGTAACCGGAAATACTTTTCGACTTATACTTTACTTAATGTATTTTCCATAAATATAAAATGCCCAATCCAAAATACAGTTCATTCAAATAAATGGTATTATTTGTTTACGTAATATAAAAATTTAAGATACAATTTTGTAGTAGGTGATTTAGTTACATTGTTGAAGTCATTTGACGAGGAAAATTATTGACTAATGTATATCGAATGAAAAATAATTGTAAACGCTGGTCAAGAAGTCATAGCCAGCTATTTAGGAATTCTATTTAATTAAATTGATTTTTATTTGTTCAGCTTCTAAACCGAGCATCTACCTAACTAGGATGGTATTTGGGTTATTACTGTATTTTTTTGTTCTACGGTAAAAATATGACAATGGCGTTGCCAAGATCACAAGGTTGTATACATACTAAACATTTCGATGTTATTTTCAGTTTCATGGCACTGCTGACGAGGTCTTGATGAAAAATAACAATAATTTAATTGATGAAATGGAGTTCCGTGTATAATTTTTTCAAGATCGATGAATCTATCGTCAAAAAATTAACATATGCAGGCAGGTTTAAAAATTCTGCATATTTAATAGGAATAACTTATGGGAAGGTATTCTCCCATAACAGCGGATATTTTTAATTATATTTTTTCAAGTGTCGTAAATACTCTATATTCAAAGATGTTTTTCTCATACAGATAATACAATCTGAGAGGAATAAGAAATATAGACACCATCAAAGTGGAAAAATAATAGCTTTAAAATAATGAAAACAAAAATACTCGCCAATATATGTTACAATACGTAAATAATAAAAATGTTAAAATTATTTAACATACGTACGACATTTTTACGAAAAAAGCGCACTTTTGTAATTGTATTATAAGATTTTGATCGTTATAAGAACACTAACAAACCTATTAACGAACTTGAATTTGTAAATAACTGTGTCTATAAGATGACGGTCATTCGAGGAATAGACAGTTTTCGACTTGGTAAAAATATGAGCGCGTTTATTGATGTCGATACTAGAAGGTCACTGAATTAGGTCACGATGTATTTATGAAAATTTCATGTTTACACATAGTTATAAGCATAGATATATTATACGTAGATTAGGGGAGTCAGACTAAAATGTGTCCATCGAAAAAAAGGGAAAGCAAATGAGGCTACGTACCTGCCTATCTGTTTTTGCGCGAGCGTAGTAAGCAATTGTCATTTTTACTGAAACGCTGAAAGCTAACCTAACATTTTAACGTATAAGATAATTTTGGAGTAAAAATTATATACTGTTTAATTTAAAGTATATTAATTTGAGCCAATAAAATGACAATAACGTGCACTGTGTGCAAAAAATCCTATTCTTTTCGACAATAGCCGAAGTATTCACAAGTAAGAAATTTACAGATTTTATATTTGTCATACACATTTTAAAAAATATGTTGGTAGTACATAACGTGTTAAAAAAATTTAAGTATTAAAGGAGGTATTTCATTCTACTTATTGCTTTTGCCTTTAAATTACCTAAGGAAAATGATTTAAAGACAAAAGGGTTGAATACTATTGGAAAATTTTCCATAAAAAAACTTCAAGATAACTTGTAGTGATTACTTTGATGCTGGATCATATCAAAATACTAATCGATGTACAACTTTAAGAAGATTACTATCAAATGCTGTATCTCGCATAATATCAAGCAAAGAAGTTTTACTAGATGTTCCGATAAGTTTACGGAGACTAGTAACTGTATCTGAATATTTTCAAAGTACAGAAAGTCATAACAATCACAGATTACTATATATATAGTAACTCTATGTGCGCTTACAGGCATGCCGTATGTTTTCCCTAATCTATTTATAATACTCTATGGTTCTTTTGCTGCGCAAGCGTCAGTACTGAAATGGAGAGAGATAGAGATAGGTTAGCGCGATCGTTTCTCTTTTTCTAACCGTCAGACCTTTCCGCTTACAGGCAGTCTTACGTTTTTCTCACTTTATACGAATTACATTCTTCTATGGTTATAAGCTAACTAATTTGAAAGATCAATTTCAGCTAATCTATTTATTGTTATAAAAAATACTTCCATAGACATTTATTAATGTGTATACTGTCATAGAGGAAAGAATAATACAGATCTATGAAAATGTCATGGGTTAATGTTAACATTTTTTACGTCTCATTGCTGTGCTTGGTCTTTCTCGACTGCCAGATGCTTAGAACATTCCCGTTAGCCGTTTCGATCGTATCAAGGGAAAGACAAACTTCATACGTTCGTAATTTTTATTTTTTTAGTACAAAAGGAAAAGGAAAAAATGTCATATTCTAAAGCTGCTTAAAAATGTGTTTTTTTTTGGCGAATATCATTCTTAATAGTGTTTACCAGTTAAATGCTTTCTATTAGTTAATATAGCTTTGCTCGATACTAGATTTAACATCAAGATTATTAACTTGTTAAATGAAATGATAAGTATTTAAATAACGTTTATTTTAATAGAATTAAAAGTAAATAGTTTTATCTATTTTGTAACAAAACACAATGCATTGAAATAATTCCGTGCAGGGTCCGACCGATGTTTTAATTTCGGCCAGTTTCCGGCCAAAATTCTAGTTTCGGCCATAGTTTCGGTTTCAGATAAAAAATAACCAAACAAGTGTTCATTAATCTTTCCTATATTTACGATTATAAATAATTTTGTACCCAATGTTGTCATTAAAAAAATACAAAACATACCTGATTTTCTATTATAATACTGAAGTCTTTCATTTACTTCAATCCAATATTTTTTTACGAAAATAAGATTTGTATCAAATTTTAAGTACAGTATATGCATTTGGGTTCCATTTCGGTCAAAATTAAACGAGGAGCTGAATATTCGGTTACGAATTCGGCTCAAAATCGGGTAGGTATCGGTAGGACATTAATTCTATATAATCTCAAACTTATACTTAACAATATTATTTACATTTTTCAGACATCTTAGATGAATACATTTCAATAGCTTTCAACACTTATCTACATATATTGTTTTGTCTCTTCTCCTATAACACATTCGATATACTTATATTACAAAGAGCTCTTTGATTCAATACATAAACCAAAAGTATGAATTCTGCAAATTTATATTTTTATATATCTTTAATTTTTATACATATTTTTATATATTTACCAAATTCTGTATGTTACCGTTGAACGAAGTTCAAAAAACTGCTTTATTTCTTATTTAAGGTTTGATAGAAGTCTTCACGGCAATGACCTCTTACAACCTTGGCATAATTTTTCATAAGAAAAAAAACAGCACAAAAATATCAATACGTAAGATGTTAAAAATCTCCTCAATAATATTTGGCTGAATGAAAAAAATTCTGTGTTAACACATCAACAATAACAATTCAAAAAATCGAATGTTTGTCTTTGCACACACAATACATCACAATTAAGTATTTTATTCCGTTATTTTCACATCACTACTTTCAATTTCAAGGCGTGTTCGCGTAGTTCTCGTACAACCAGTCCCAAAAGCGGACCCGCTTGTCCTCAGGGCCCGTTCGAAGCGTGAAATTGCCGTTGATGTCCAAATACGTGACCCGCGACGTCTCGTTGACCGGCTGCCATTTAAAATCGACCACAGACTCGTAATCCACCGGTGGTGTTGGATCACTGAAATTTTAAATACGACTGTTACATGAAATAGAACAATTTCTAGAAGTTTTTTATCGTTACACTAAACGATGTCTTCTTGCAATTGCACGGAAAAAATATAAACATCTTTAGATGTTATCACCTGAGGCTAGCTGATCCGAAACAAGGCAAAGGGGATCGTAGATCACAGTATCTCGTAGTGCCTACGTTACTGCCCGTTGATGGCCTAGACATTTAGCCGTGCCTCTTACCTTAATTTTAATCAATTAAACTCACCCAGTCTTAGCAAAATTGGTCCACATCTGGACCATTTTCTTGGAAACGGCGAGTTCTGGCGATTCGTCATCCAGTCTGTAGTTTAACCTGGAGAAGTAGAACAGGTAGCCCATTTCATCACCGTGGCACGCACCCGGGTGAGTGATGCCCAGCATACGTTTGAACAACCCCAGGGCACCATCAAACGCGAACCGGTAGAGATAAGTCGGGCTGGTCCTATTCGTGTTGGCTTGGAGCCTCAGCGTGTCTAGCACCGGTCGAAGGAACATTACATCTGTGAACAACTACAAACATACAAGTAGTATATTAGTATATGCCAGCTACAATAAAATAATTGTTACAGATACGAGTATTATAAGATTTATATGTATATAACAATTGTGTCTACTAAGCTAACCTAACATAACCTAACCTTGCGTAACATAACCTAACCTAACCTAAGTAGTAACCAATTTACATGACTGAAAAAATGATTAAAACAGTGTTTACATCGATTAAGTGACCTAAAATACATAATAGCGCGACCCCAGATTTTGCGTTTTTGTCGCAATTTTAACGCTCACTTAGATTCTTGAAATAAAATCGTAATTCTTGTTTTGCTTTACGATATACGTTGGTGTTGCGGTTTTTATGATAATGGTGATATTATGGTGGTATTTGTGCCATAATGGTACAAGAAGTCATAATGAGTTCATCCATTCGCTTTCTAACTGTTCAAACTGCCGGCGGTGCGATAATCTTTTACGGCTTCCAAACGCTTTCCGGATCTTAAGATTTTCTACCATTAGAGATTCATATGAAAATGATATAGAAAACGTAACATTACGCCTGTAATCTCGAAGAGGTAAGGCGCAGTGTAGTACACTCCCACGTTTCACCGGTTACGTTTACGTCTCATGGTGGTGAGCCTATTGCCATATACCGGGCACAGATCCAGGCTCCAAGTCACTACCAGAAATTATAAATAAGAAAAATCCGATAGTACCCGACCCGGGGATCGAACCTAGGACCTCCCGGTAAGTAATCGCGCTTGAAACAAACTCAACCAACGGGGCAGTCATGATATAGTAGAAATGGCCTTATTCTTCTTTAAGAGTAGAACCCATGTCGAGTCCAGGACAACCACTACTTACTAACACAACTCACGAAACATTTAATAGTAAAAAAGATGATGAAAAAGAGAATAACACGACTATGACGGAAACCGAGTGACTATGTGGAAAAAGCGCATCAGGTTTCTCAGAATAGATATGTTAGACAATAAATCCTCTCTGCTTACCCGATGAGGGACCTGGTGTGACGATAAAACAGTAATGCGTTATACTTAGAGAATAGCTTGTATACCTAAAATAATATAATTCAGATTTTGCATTTAGAATGTTCGAATTTCTTAGACGTCATCAAATAATATTATATATAATCGCTTATTCATTTGTAAAACTGTAATCCTACTAATCTTATCCGATATCGTTAAAACAATTAATTAATTATACTTATAAAAATATCTGCGATAATGTTATATATGAGATTCAGGTCATGATCTTTTTAAAAGTTCATACGATCCAACTTCATATGGTCTAAGTAGATCCGAATTACTATTTTGATTTCTCGAAGTTCAAATATACATAATATCACGCCTGTATTTCAAAGGGGTACAGAGAGGAGCGTTGTATACTGTCACGACGATATACATAGCTACGAGAAGAGCTGAATTACTAAAATGGACCTGCCATAGTACTGCGTGTATTAAAAAGTTGTGTTCAATATCAAAAGTTTTAGCTCACAATTAAAACCAATGTTCTGGCTAAACTAGCGGAAGCATATGAGTTTGTATTTTCCAAAAACATTGCAACCCTCTGTTGTGTTGAACTCCAACCACATGCAAGGAATAATCTAGATATTTTATTCTATTAAGTCACATATGTGATTGAATTTGTACGCTTTAAAACGACGCATGGTCGACGCATCCCACGTTTTGTTACCGACGAGTTTGTTACGTACTAGTGATTGTGACGTTTTGTTACTACGGGTTTGTTCTGTACTAGTCGATAGACGTTTTATTACGACGAGTTTGTTACGTACTAGTTGATCTGAAATTTTGTTACAATGCGTTTGTTACGTACTGTTGAGCTGAGGTTATGTTTTGATGAGTTTTCTACGCAGTAGTTGAATTGACATTTTGTTACTATGAGAATATTTCTCCTTTTTTTTCTTAAAAGAACTGCTAGCAGTTACAATTGGTCGCTGCCGGACCCAAATATTGCCCGCCGCACCTAATCTCGAACAGGACTGTAGGAACAAAACTGTAAATATCAGTTCGTATAATTATGATAAGTTGTTACTGAGATTAGTAATTAGTGATAAATTTGATTATTTAGGTGTACTGCAGCTAGCTCAATTATACTTTTCGGAATGACCCGACTACTTTCGAACCTATCCGAGGTCCTTCTTGCAGACTAGTCCGCCGATTGTAGCGAGGTCGCGGAGGAGACCAGAATGTTAAATTGTTAACCAAAGCAAAGTATAAAATTGTTAATAGACTTAAAGGAATAGGGACTTTCATTATCACTAGCCCCTTTACTGTACTTTAGTAAGAGAGCAATTGGCAACAGTTCGAATCCGTTCAGTTCGAATCTGGTTACAAACGCTTCGCCTGAGGACTGATTAGACACCTCAAGTATACACGCACTGGCAACCACAGGTTTTATACAGAAACACAAATTTAAACTACAATTATTTTTGATAGAGATAAATCTAGAGATGATACATCCCCGGAAAAACAATATGTTCTATCATCGACCAAAAAATTTCTAAGGTATGGAAAATAGGTCAGAAACGGAGATATGTGAAATTTTCAATATCATTTGCCACCTTCTACTTTCTTCTTTTGTACAATTCCCACAGCTGGAAAAGTTCTTTCTCCTGTTCCCAAATAACATGTTATATCAATAGCCAAATATTTACTTACATCAATAAGACTGTCAATGTTTCTCATATCGATGGGTCGGTGTTGGAAGTAGAAGGCTCTAATGTGGTCTGCGATCTTGCGAGTACGCTCTTCGTCCCCGGACAGTAGCTCTGGTGGGACCACGCGCCTGAACTCTTGATCCAATTCGCTGAGCAGCTTAGGGTACCTTTGGAGACCTGATGAGTTTGTCAAGTTCTCATAAATATTAAATTGTTAAAGTATTTGCTTTGGTGGGATATTTTATTCGTTTACTCAGTATTTATTTTCCTATTTAGCTCACCGAATAAAATATGGTTATTATAAACGTTTCAATATTTGCTTTTTAATTGCTTATTAACCTTTACTACGAATTGCATATTATGTAAAAGAAAAACAATAAGTTTGGAATTATAATTATATTTAGCATTCGATGGTCTGTACCTACCCGTAAACGACCTAGCATGACGACATAACAATAATAAAGATTATTATTAATTGCATACATTAAAAATAATAAGCATTGTTAAAATAAATTATGCATAACTTCTTTAAATTTTACATACATAACGGTTATTAAATTTACAGACCTTTTGAATAAACTGGGTAACAAATACCTACATACTTAATTAATTTTATATGGAAATTATAAGTATAATATATAATATTATGGTATTGCTTTTATATTTTGGTGGCATATTTCTTTTTCACAAGTGCACGTGATCGAATACTATCGTAACCAGCCAGGTCGTGATTATTAATGATAAATTATTTATCAATGATTAATTATACGTCATTCGTAAGATTTAAATCTTAGTATTTTCCCAGTTAATTTTAGCTAGGCTTCCTGTTGTTCTTAAATAATTATTACCTATTACTTACCTAATTATTAAATATTATCTAGATAATTTAAGTCATAAATGAAATATTGTTAAAAAAAATTATACTGAGTAAATAAATATCATATTTGCCTTAGAATTATAAATAGAATGAATACTAACAACATTTGTATACTCAAAAGACTTTTGTATACTAACAGTCACATCGTCACAGTCCTATTACAAAGTAATACTAACAAACAATTTTATTAACAGCTCATACTAACTTTAGTATCTGTCACTAATAAGGCAACTCCTACTTCAGTCTGAAGTTGGTTTCAATAGCAACTGACAGTCCGGTAGCTTGGTACCCTTCATAAAAAGTTTAAAATGAATTCGTGAGTCTATATCTCTTCGAATCGGAATATAATTATAAGCTCCGAGGCTTTAAGACAGAAATATTTAATGTACCGGCTTCACCGCCGTGCTCTGAATTGATGATTTCACGATATATGATTTATATTGTACTATTATATTGTAGTGCAACGCGAAGTAAGCAATTAACACCGAGTGTCAAAGGTCTCTGTCTATTCTTATAGACCTGATGTATTCGTCTACATTTGTAACTTTCTTCATACACGCACGTCAGTTTCGGAGACTACTATTTTGCTAAGATTTGTGTTGCAAACAAAAAAAGATGCTCATTTTTGTTAACTTTTAGTTGTAAAAATCCTCTTTTTTTCAATGTGTATTCAGGTCGTTCAGTATTGAAGAGTTATCAATCTGAAGATATTCATGGACAAAAATGGCTCCATATACGTCAAAAAGTATGTCACAAATCTATGACAGTGCTGAAATTTATTGTATGTAGAATTCGAAATCTAATATTAAGCTAATCAGTCTAAATCTAATAAGCTAATCAGTAATTGATCCCATTATTAACAATTGGCCATTGGTGTAAAGAAAGTAGGACTGATAAGTACTTTTCCAAATTTTGTTCTAAAGATATTTATTTTCATATAAATATTACTGGGCAGGTAATAGCCCTCACTCATCCTTTTTATTGCGAGAGGGTACTTGTCCAACAGTAAACAGGATGATAAAACGGTTGTTGATGGTTCTATTGGAACATTGTATTAGTCATAAATAATTTTTTTCTCGCCAACTTAAAAGTCAAGTGTCTGATTTAACTAGTACCTATATGGATAGGAATTAATCCAACCAATGCAAGAATTCAACCAACAATTTGTAATTGCGAAACAAAAGAATTTTATAAACTCATGTTGTACGTTAAGTGATGCGTATTTAGGATTTTACTGTGTTCATATATTTGCTTGTTCCGAAAATGTTCATACTTATTTGAAAGGCCTTTCGATGACGGTAGGGGATTTTCCAGACTGCAATTTAGATTATCGCAACGATAACTCGTTTATCATTAGAGTAAAATTATGTATGTGCGCCTACGACATGCTCTATCCATCGCCCAGGGTTGACTGGGAGAGAATGCCATTAGGCATTAAGTACGCCCTTGTATCCCTTAGTTTAAGGTGCTGCAAAAATTAAAATAAAATAAATAAATAAATAAAATTCTTATATTTATAACTATATCTGTTTATATCAGGTCTGTAAGGATAGAGACAATTGGCACTTGTAGTTCTCTGCCTGCCCCGTAAAGAACCTGGAGTTACGATATAATAGTTACAATATTAGTATTTCTATAGTCATAGATGTGCAAGGCAATTGAAGTCGACGTTTGTGGTTTATGGAACTATATAACTCTTTATGGCCATCGATAGATGAGAAAGAAAATAAAAAAATGTGTTTTTTCTAATAAAAAAGTAAAGTTCATTCCGATGCACCGTGCACACGATAATGGCACTGATTAATTCTTGGTTTTAATCGATTTAGCGATAATAGTCTATTATCGTTGAGATATTAGACTATTAACTATAGAGATTGTGTAAATTAAAAAGAAAACTTAGTGCCACAAGCAAACATCATGAAAGACATTTTAAAAAATCCTGTTTGTGGTGTATATTAAAAAGAAAAGTCAGTGGAATAATCGATAACATTTCATGAATTCATTGTTGCCAGGTTTATTTAAAATTTACAAACGAGTGTTTTACAATTGCTTTTTTTTAAATTAGTAATCAACAAAACTATAGATTGATGACATGCAAAATTATATTTTTCAGGAAATAAATCACTTCCCATATAGAATTATTTATCTATGAACTAGAATATATCTAATCTGTAAAATTATTGTATTTTGTTTTTGTTCATAGGTTTTGTTTTGTTTTTTTACAAAACGACTCTTGCCGAAGTATTTGTGATTTCTAGAGTTAAATCTAATAACAATACTTCTTATTGTTTTAGTTTTTACAAGTGCTGAACAAGAGGCCCTAGATTTGATGTCTGGATTGGGCAAAGTATTGTTGGGTTTTTTAAACTTGGAATTCCTAGTAGTAGCACGGAGTCTAAAGACTGGAATTGTTCCCGATGTACAAAAATAGGCTATCCTTTATTACATGGGAAGTATAAAAAACATACATAATCTTCACGCCAGGTCTCTTCACGTATAACATAACTGGTATAAAGTGGGATTATTACGCTCCTCTGTCTACCTCTTTGAAAAAATACAGGCGAAATGCTTACGTTACATTAAAATCATTATTAAGTTGGTGACTGCCTCGTTGTTCGAGTGGTTGCAAGCGCGACTGCTGATCAGGAGTTGGTTCAAATCCGGGGTTGGGTACTATGGGATTTTTCTAATTTAGAATTTCTAGTAGTGACTCGGAGTCTGGATCTGTGCCTGGTGTACGGCAATAGGCTCACCACCTATTCCATAGAACGAAACATAACTGGTGAAACGTGGGAGTGTACTACACTCCTGTGCCTACCCCTACGGATTCGCTAATATCTCCTATGTTTTTCTTATAAAATAACTGGTCAATGGTGAAATATTCAATAATCCTCTGCGTACCCCTTTGGAGAAATAGAAGCGTGATGTTAAGTAATGTTCTGCGTCTAAACTAATTTAATATTTAGTATGTTAGCTAACCTAAACCAAATACAAAGTAGATCTTTAAGAAAATTAATAACCATCTATTAAAAAGTGTCAACATTTTTCTTGCATTTATTTATCAATATTTTCCTTCTGTCTTCTTATTTTCATCATGAAAACTTGCATAATTTTCTTTAGCTAATTTTCTCGGCACACAAACAGTAGGAAAATGAAGCAAAGCTGGCCTCGGTAACTTTATTAAATGGGTTTTTGTTTACATTATAATACTAATTAGACACTGTAAAGTAACTAGTACTTCAAGAAATTCATAATAAATATACGTTTTAGACAACAGACGCTCAACGAAACGCGGTAATAATCTGATTTTAATTCACAATTACCGGTGCTTATTCAAAAAGCTCTCCGGTTGTAAACCGAAAGAGACTTTACTACGGTAAGACCATAAATCTTCCCTAATTTATATCCGAAAACATAATAAGAGGAAAATCTTATTCACAACACTACAGCTAGTGTGTCCGGTGGCCCCTGCGTTATTTATAGCTTAGAGTCTAGCGTCAAGCGTCTATAAAAGTAAATAAAACTCATGAAATTGCTATAAATCCTCTACAAAGAAAGACGGTATATACTCGTACTGTACCCGTAAGTCTGTGGAGACGTTCTTTGGTAAGCCACGAACATAAAGGCGGATTGTATTGCAAACTATGTTAAAAATGACCGAGTCTGCGACAAAAATTATTCGTCAGTCCGATGTGCTTAGTTTTATAAGCCTTTTTAACACACCCTTTTGATATTTGACGACGTATTATCACATGGCTCTTTCAATATTCTACAGTTTTACACGAATCTCGGAATAAGAAGGGTTAAGGTTAAAAAGTTCACAGCTTGTATGCATGCCACGAATTGAACCCCAGAACCTCGGAGTATAAGGTACTATGAGATTAAATATCACTTGCAGTGAAGGTGAAAGACAGCACGGAATACATACATACATAGGCAGTCGTTCGTACGTCGCGGCGGATATTTCGCCGCATGGGTGCGAGTCTGCGGGCCTCGAGGATCCCCTCTTTACCCGAGCAGTCTCGGGGGGTCAACCGCCCCCCGCCGATGTCACCCCGTCAGACCGACGGTGTTGTAGTCAGTGGTCGTCACTCGCCGACCATCGATGCTATTTGAGTGCATCGTCCAACCCCTCCAGCTCCCGCGGGAGCGGACGGCCTTCAGGGGGACGAGCATGCAGGAGCGCAAAGCCCCTGAGAAACTATATATATAATACCGCTTCTATATAAAATATCGTTGGTAATAATACCTTAGAGAGATCTCTTCCAGCAGCGCGAGGTATGAAAAATGAAATCAAATTTATGAAGTACATTTGAAATAATTAAAGAGACATTACAAATATATAAACAGTACATCTTCATGTCAGAGGGCATAGCCTCACTTTCTTGCCACAAAACAAGAACGCCGACGATCCTTAATCACGGGCTCACGAGTTCCGCTAACAGGTTCCTTATTACGTGTCAAATGAAACACTGCACATAGATACCGAGTTTATTAAAGTTAGAGGGTTAAATATGATTAGCTCACCTGGAATAGACCTGAGTCGTAAAGATGAAAGAAAGGGAAGATAGGAGAAAGTTTCACATGATACTAGTAAATCCTAAAAACATATCGTAATTTATTTTTTCTAAAACTAGTGTGAGAGGGGTGAAGCGAATAGACACGAATGGTATTTACAATCTACACTACCGGACTGTACGAACAGGACTGTCAGTGGAAATTATTATTAGTCTTAATAAGCAAGAATTAAGTATGGCCAAGCTTTTTTAAAGTCAATTTTTGCCTCATTTTTTAACACATCACAATAAATGTCTTGACGAAAACAAGACATCTCTGTAACAAACCTTTAACTTTGAATTTAACGAACACGGACTTGATCATTATTAGAGGATGTCCGTGTCCAAACGGGCCACATTAAAATGATTCATGATGACACTAGAACATACACAATCGTATGAAAGAAAGTGTACTGGATTAGCGGAATCTGAATAAAATCTTTGACGAAGTACAATAGTACATATTAAAACTATAGCATTAGCTGATAAAAGCTACAATCCAAATAGATAGTACCTTTTATCAGTGAAATATACGCCTTGATTTTTGCAATGTCCTTAAAGTTTGCTTAGATGCTAAACCCTTCAAACGTTCAATCTCCATTACACGTAACGCCAACCCGCTGTCCTCTCTCGCTGTCTGATTGTGACAGTAAATTACTCGCTAACGACACACTTCTAATTGGTGCTGCACTAATACCGGATACAGCCATTGGAAAGATTGAAAAACTGTGACGTCATCAATGTCGTTATCCTCCCAAGTACCTGACTTTCGACTGTCTTTATTGCTTTCGTTACTTTTATTTTTTTGATAATGATGTAGTTGGGCAGTTTTTATGATCTCTTTAAAAAAAAAATAATAATCGACCCATTAACATTCCACTGTTGGAATATGGGTCTCCTCTCAAATTGAGAGGGTTAAGGATGTAGTCCGCCATGCTGGCCAAGTGCGGGTTGGCAGACTTCACACATTTTAGAATTTTTATTTTTTTTTTCTCTCTTTTTTTTGATCTCTTTAGTGGATATAATTTTGTTAGAATTACAATGGATCTGGACGCATCTTGGTATTTTAAATGACTGTTATGAATGCTATTTCTAGTAGTGACTCATAATCTGGATCTGTGCCCGGTGTATGGCAATAGGCTCACCTATTCCATGGGACGTAAACGTAAGTGGTGAAACGTGACAATGTACCTACTACACTCCTGTGCTTACCTCTTCGGGAATTACTGGCGTGATGTTACGTTTTTTTTGTCATGAATGCTACAGATGATTCAAAGTGATTTCAAAGGCATCACCAATACGAGCTAATGTCGTACCAACTGCGGCAGAAATAGTTACGGCGCTAATATTTTAGGAGCTATATACTACAGTGGACTATAAGAGCTTCTTAATGTATGTACATAAGATACATTACCTGTGTAACATACGTCTAACGCATAGTATGATACTCATCCTTTAAACGATGGAAATCCAAATACCCTAAATCTCACGAGGGGTGAATCCATCATTAATTGATAAATTTTAAGCTGTCTCAGATTGCGGTAAGGCAATCTCGGTTGTGTGGATTAATACTAACACTAAGACGAGCTATGTCACCTCATTGTACATAGAGATTGCTTCCATAGTATCGGAGGGAGATAATTATGTGCCGCCTTGCATTTCTACCATACTTATACTGCAGTAACAATCAAACGAATTTATGAAGGTCGTTAATATTAGGCACATATTTACTACAGAAAATGGTCTCTAGGCTCTCCTAAATGAATTGTGTGTAATATTAGTTAGTAACCTACGAAGAGGTAGGTAGAGGATTTAAGTTCACTTCCATGTTCCACCAGCTACAAAAATACCTACTTAGATACGCCATAGCCTCCAAGTCACATTTTACGGTACTTCATTTTCCAGCAGTAACATATAGGTAGAAAGTCAAGTAACATGAACTTCTGGCATTCTCAGTAAGGTGTCACTAGATTTACGCTACATTTCTGTTCAATGCTGGTTATCTCAGAGTAAACAGAATATCGCTTAAACCAAAAGAAGCAACCAGAACTAACTAAAGTTCCAACACAATAGTAAATGGAGTAACTAACTGTAAAATACATGTAACATTGATATAAATCATTGTTAAAATATTTGAAATACACAATCAGATTATACAATTTCAAAACAAAAAATCGGTATCAAAGAATTTAGTGAGTAAAAATTCATGGAAAACTCACGTCACGTAAGTAAACCTATGGAGGCAGAAACCACGGAACCGAAACGGAAGCTAACTCAAGGCGATAGACTGTCGGAATTTCTCGGATACATTATTTAGTCTAGATCGTTGGCTTTCCGTTCAAACGATGTAGTGGGATTATGTATATAGAAGTTTAGTTACGCCACACTAGTCTGTACTAAACTAAATAGTGAAACAAATACAATAAAACAACTAAAAGAAATATTAGGTAAATTATAGTCTATACCTGCTTGTTTTTGAGAAACAAATATTATCAGATGTTATTATACATTTCTTTACCAAAAAACCTGATAAACTCGATAAAGAGACTTTTGTGATATAATTTTATAAAAAAAAATTTTGACACATGTCTTGCAATACTCTTCTAACCTACAAGAAGATTGAAAGAATTCACTAGCGAAGAATATGCGGTTACTCAGACCGAAACAAAGATTTTTGTAAGAAATGGTAAAAAGTGATATTTAATGAATTTACGCGTACCCACGTAATTTTATTAAAAAATTAAATTATCTTACAATGAAATATAACGGCGTTAAAACAAAAACCTATAATTAATCTCACGTTAATAAACTAAGGCACGTTTCTATCTAGTCTTGTAACACGTAGATAAACAGGCTTATGAAAATCTAATTAATGCCTTATAGCAACCAACGATGCTTTGCGAAAATCCATTGTTATAAAATGCAAGAATTATTTTAATTATTTGATAAGAAGTAAGTAAAAGTTACCAACATTAATACTTCTCGTTGGTGTTTGTGTGATATTAAAAAAAATCCATATCCATTATTGTGCATATAAAGACCCTACAAATAAATCCCAGGAATAAAATTCATTGAAATAAAGTGTGAACGGTTTGGAAAAATCAATAAATTTTCACCCTCATTAATGTAACATAAATTTACGGGTCGTCCAAAATTAAAATTCATTAAACAAATTCCATTTACTTGCACAACTCGCTAAGCGTAATAAAACACCGCCAAGCAACGAGAACAATAAACTTCGCTTTGCAAAAACAGCATCCCGAATTTGTCTTTAATTCCCCCACTAAACGCTTCTTGGGGCCGCCAAGTTCTGTCGACAAAGATAAATGGGCTGAGCGGTTTTTGCATCGTGATAGTGTTATAAAGTTCCCCGTTAGCCCCTTTAGACGAACTTTGTTCAGAATTTTGTTTGAGTACAGGTGAGGCGGTATAAATTTTGTGCTACCTCAGCGATGCGCTATTATTTTTCATTAGCGGTATTTATATTTAATTTTCATTGCAGTATACTTTAAGATGAATCTAAATATTGCATTACCGTCAAGTCCGCGTTATATAGAATAATAACCTTCATCACTCTTGAAAATGTTGACGTCAGTTCTTTCCTTTCACGATCTCTTACTCTTGTTTCTAATTCATTTAGTGACATTGTGTTACCTTCGCTCGAATTTTCATTCTCAGGTAATTAAAAATCATTGTCTTCTATATATTCTAATTTAGTATGAAAATCTTTACAGCAGAAATATTAAACGTCATGTTACTAAAAATCAGGCTTCATATTATCAAAAATAAGATGAATTAATTCCATCGTGTAGTGCAAAAATTTACCCACACCTAGACAATAAATTAGTTCTACTTTATTAAGACAATAGTCTGGAAAGTTTCAAAGGGCGGTTATTAATATGTGGGATTGCATAATTTTATAGTCTTTGTTGAAACAAACAAAGGCGAAGTTATAGTTTAAGATTATTACAAATGGTCATATCAAAGAGTGTTAAAGCGTTCTTACCTAGGGACGAAATTCAAGAAATACGTCTCCTTCAAAGGTAAAATTTACGGTCATTGCTACATAGCAAGCATAGC
>DWJK01000874.1:0-19243 GCA_018248815.1 Croniades pieria auraria | reverse complement strand
CACCACCACCACCACCACCACCACCACCACCACCACCACCACCACCACCACCACCACCACCACCACCACCACCACCAACACCAACACCACCACCACTAATTGAATAAGGTAATTGGGATGTTACTAGTATACGCAAACAGATCGTACTACTACACACGAATGCCGCGTGCGGGGGTGTCGGTTAGGTAATATTTCGATGAGGCATGTAAGGGTGTGGTGCGGCAGGGTGGAGGGCGTGTCGCGCAGCCCCGTGTTCTCGCACGTGGCGGCCAGCATGGCGGGGCTGGCCACGCTGCGCGCGTGCTCCGCGCAGGCGCTGCTGCGCGCGCACTTCGACCACAAGCAGGACGTGCACACGGCCGCCTGGTACGTGCCCGCCACTCCTCCCCGCGTCCCACAGCCGAGTGCAGGGGATCGATGCTGATGATAGCCTATAGTAGCTACCCTCCCTGACGTTTACGGTCCTATTTAACGTCAGCAACATGTCCTTGGGCGACTGCTGACTGCTGACTGAAAAAAAGATATATTTTACTATACCTTCTTAATAATATTCATTTTACGAATTTTAAAACTTTATTAATTAACAGTATTAGAGGAAATAGGGTTTACCGTTTCCATTTAATATTTTAATTCAATGATCACTAAATTATAATACACATGTCTATGGCAACAACTAAACCAAAATTTTAATTTTATCTTTTGACAATACTGCTATTAAAAAGACATTGCTGAACCTACATTGGAAAATATATCCTAGATCACTATTTACCTAATCTTTTGTAATCTAAATGAAGCTTTGTGGTAAATACTGTGAGAAATTCTGTATAAACAAAATCGTCTTTCAGGTACTTAACTCTCATCACTAATACAGCCTTCTCGATCTGGTTGAGTCTCATCTCGGCGACATACGTCATTGTAGTAGCCTACACCTTCCTCCTCCTGGACGACGGTAAATGCTATATTTTATTTATTTATTCTTTATTTTAACCTAAAGCTATATTATAACATACAACCAAAATGCCTGATGCCATTCTGTACTAGTCAAACCAGCCTTGGTTTGACTAGTACAGAATGTACCTTTGCCTAAAGTACTGTGTTTTTTGATATCTATTTTATTTTCACTTATGCCCATCTAATCAATCAGACGCCGATAGACCACATGTTAGTATATATTTATATAAATTATTTATTTTTTATTTTTGTACCTATGTTGCCATTTTTATAAATAATTAAAATATTTTACAAATATAACGTTCCAGGTGCAACAAAGTCCGGCAACGTCGGCTTAGCGCTGAGTCAAGGCTTGATCTTGGTGAACATGGTGCAGTACGGCGTGAAGCAGGCCACCGAGGTGATCTCGCAGATGACGAGCGTGGAGCGAGTGGTGGAGTTCACGTCGCTGCCGAAGGAGAAGGCGGACGGGCCGGCCGCGCCCGCCGGCTGGCCGCAGCGCGCCAAGCTCGTCTTCAAGAACCTATATCTACGATATGACCCCGAGGCCGAACCTGTGCTTAAAAACCTCAACGTTGTCATTGAAAGTGGATGGAAGGTAATACTCGAATGGTTTTCTGATTGACAGCATCGAGCAAATTTAAGTAATTAATGAGTTACATGTCTTAAACATCACCACACGCGGCTATCTGGTTCCAAAGTAACCACATCCTCTGGTGTTGTAACCAGACAGCTAATAAAATAGATATGTATATATGTATGCTCCTCATGCATATATACATATGTATATGTATATACGCATGTATGTGATGGAAAAAAAAGTGTAAAAAAAAAAACTGAAAACGTAGTGTAGGACGCCCTCCGGCTGGTGGGACAACGATCTGCGAAAGGCTGCAGGCAGATGCTGGATGCGACAAGCCGAGGACAGGGCGCGATGGCGCTCATTGGGAGAGGCCTATGTCCAACAGTGGACTGAGATCGGCTGATGATGATGATGTGATGATTGTGAAAATCGAAGGTCAAGATCATATTCAAAATCGTCATATTCTATTGTAATGATATAAAGACATTTCCTCTATTCACAGGTAGGAGTAGTAGGTCGAACTGGAGCGGGCAAGTCTTCCTTGATATCGGCTTTGTTCAGACTGGCGCCAATTGACGGTCACGTGTACATAGACGATGTTGATACCGGAGAAATTGCACTCAAGGTAAGTACATTGAAATTCCACTTCTATCGTCGCTATCGACAACAAATATATAAAACGCAGGAATCAACCTGGCACTTGTGAGAAATAAGTTTCCGCTCTTGCTATATGAGTTCAACTACCAATCTCTATATCACACACAGTCGTTTAACTATCGTTAAAAACGACACTAATTATTTTATAGAGTTTTACAAACGGAAAATATATGAGCTTAATTCATGTACATGATGTCAAATAAGGCGTTTATTCACAGGAACTGAGATCGAAGATCTCTATTATACCGCAAGAACCTGTGTTGTTCTCGGCCAGTTTACGTTACAACTTGGATCCTTTCGATAAGTACACTGACGCTGATATATGGAAGGCCTTGGAACAGGTAATTAATGAATGTGGTATGCTTTTTAGTATTTATATTTTTTTCTTTTACCCTTTTAAATACTTAAAGTGCTTAACGTCCTATCAAAGATAGTGACCGCTAAAGGCATATCGATGTTAATTGGGCGACGGTGCCGTCCATCTGTTCAATAATTTTGGTGTCGCCACCATCAATAAAAGAAGCTCGAGTGCGGACGTTAATTTTGTATAATCTAAGCGTTTCGATGGCAGCGGTGGTTGGTAATTATTGTCGTTCAGTTTACACATAATAGAGATATTTGTCACTAGATGCGCTCCTTCTCCCCGGCAAGGGAGCCGGCGCGAATATATAGTAATTGTAATAACCCAAGTTAACACGTGAGTCGCGTGCGCGGCGGGGCGGCAGGGCGAGCTGAAGCAGGCCGTGGGGTCGCTGGCGGCGGGCGTGGAGGCGGGCGGCGCCAACTTCAGCGCGGGGCAGCGCCAGCTGCTGTGCCTGGCGCGCGCCGCGCTGGCGCGCAGCCGCCTGCTGCTGCTGGACGAGGCCACCGCCAACGTCGACCCCACGTACGGCACCCGTCCGACGGTTCATGACGGACCCTCCTAATGTTTCATGTTTAATCAATTTTGCGTCTGTGGAGTGTCTTTATTGTCTTCTTTTAAACGGTTGCTTTCTGTCGACCCTTTTATCGATCCACTGTTGGAACACGAGTCTCCTGTAAGAATGAGAAGTTCGAGGCCTCAGTCTGTCCCGGTTGCCGATTACGGGTTGGCCGATCTCGCATTCCTTAGAAAATTTTCTTATAAACTCTAAGGTTTACATATTGCCTTGCATTGTTTCCTTTCAACGTCACTGTGGCAAGTGATATTTAATTTTAAAACGCACATTTTTGTCCGGAAGTGCGAGCCACGGACTTGAATGCAGGATCCCCGCTATGAGAGACTGAATTCTATAAAGCACTAGGCTATCAGTACTAACTTAACTTACTGCCCCAATTCAAATCTATATGCAACCAAAAATTTTAATCAGTTTTTAAACTTGCAATGAGAGCATGAGTAAATACGTATTCATGAGTTATGTATTCTGTCTACTCTAATATAGTCTTTGTTAGATCGATCCAAATATTACCTGTAACGTATTCCACTTTAAATTGTTGTTTATTTCACAGCACGGACTCTCTGATTCAAAAGTCTATACGCAAGTATTTTGCCGACTGCACAGTGGTGACCGTAGCCCACCGCCTGCACACCGTCGCGGACTCGGATAGGATTATGGTAAGCAACAATGTCTTCATTATCTTCGTTAACTAATGAAATTAAAAGCAGTGATGCCAGTTGATCAGTATTCTATATTGGCCTAATTTATTGAATCAAATTTAAAGGTAATGGATATTAGTTAATACATCCAACATAAAATATTTACAGACAGTTTCCACCTTGATAACATAATTTTCTGGTAAACCTCTCTTTTAAGTTAAAATAAACACCTAGAATATAAGATCTTTCTTTAAAATATTTCCTAATTCATTTCAAGTGATAATTAATCATAAAATTCCACTTGCAGGTCATGGAAGCAGGTCAGATAGTGGAATGGGGACACCCACACGAGTTACTTCAGAAGGAAAATGGTCACTTTACGCTCATGGTGCACCAGCTGGGATCGGCCTCCGAGCAGAGCCTGCGAGAAATTGCTAGGAACGCACATCTACAACACATTAAATATGTCGATGCTGACGACCAAACCCAAGCGTAGTACTTAAAGTACCCAGTCTTAAAAGTCCAGCACATGTATACTTAATGTTGTTTGAATTTTTGAAATATTTACTTGATACGAGATTATGTTCTTAGCTGTAAGTTTCATTGTTTGTATGTCACAAAGACACTTAATATTCATGACTTAAGTAAGTACTTAAATAAGCAGAGAGCTAGAACCATCTATTTTCTTATTTTATTATATAAAAATATATATGTACCTATACATAAAATTAAATTTTGAATGTATAATTATATGCAAATATACTACTTATTTATGACATGTTTTATACTATAAGAGATTAAATCGAATCTTAGTAACGTAATTGAAAAATATTATACTCTTCGAAGTGCTTAGTAAGTTCCAAAATGTGAATTCTACATAATAATCTAAAATTAGTACTTATAAAAAATGAATACTTTTTTAAAAAGCAAAACATTTGCTTCAAGTGCCTTTAAGTGTTACAAATTTATGCAAGAATATTAAAAAATTTTTTTTTGCTGTTAGTGCTGTTTTATTGTAGTGCCTAAAAAAATTTAAAAGCAATTTAACGTTTATCTACACCTGATGATTCTACTGTTAGTGTTGTCCATCTAGTTTGCCTATAATTATATTGATACTCCAATGAGTGATTAGCATATCTCCACTACTGACTGAATATCATCACAATTGTGTAGTTGTACATGCAGATATATTTTCGACAACATATCCATTGCAAAATAACAACTATTATTAATTAAATTGCCTCTGCCTATTATTAATTAGACTGTCTCGTCGGTTGAGTGGTTGCAGAAGCAACTGCCGGTCGGGAGGTCCTGGGTTCAAATCCCGGGTCGAGTACTATTGGATTTTTTCTAATTTAGAATTTCTATTAGTGACGTGGGAGTCAGGAATCTAAACCTAATTTGAACATGGGAGCTACACCACTCCCTTGCGTACCCCTTTGGTGATTACAGGCATGATACGTTACGTTTTATTATTTATTAATTAAAATCTCAAATTGCTTAATAAAGCAGCATTCACATTTAAAAAAATATGAGCCTGAAGTCTTAATAGATGAAAGAAATTGATTACAATGAAGAAATTGAAAGAGAAAATTAATCATAATAACCTTTAGTATTGAGATTGGACTACTTGCAAACAATACAATTTTTTTTTTTAATAGCCCTGATTTACCCGAAAGTAAGTATGATGTACAATGTTACCCAAGAAAGATTTTCTAGATTATAGAAGACAATAGGGACTCTGGATTACTTTAAACAAACCCAATTTGAACAAATCAGAAAAATAGAAACAAGAAGAGTTCCATTGCTTGACTATTGATTGGGAAAATAAATAATAAGGGATTATATGGGCAGATTAATCATCAAATAGTGTATTCATAATGACCATCATTGTTACACATTCATATTGCTTATCATATCCATATCCACTCATTTGCTACTAGAGTGTAGTATGTCAGAAACACTGTTTCAGAAAACAGTTCAGAAAGTTTAAAATAATTGCAAATGAGTTTAATAGTAGTATGTAAAAAAAACAGTAACATCATCCCTTAAGGGGTAGGCAGAGGAGTATGTTTCACCTATGTTTCACCAATTATGTTTATGTCTCATTACATCCCATGGAATATGTGGTGAGCCTCTTCTCATATGTACTTTTTTGATTATTTGGTTTAGTCATACTTTCATATTAAAACTTCGTCTGTTTGTTTTACATATTTTACTGGGTGAAATAACTTTTTACTGCCAGCAGTTTTTTGCCAGCAATAGTGCTTAAACAAAGTATTATAAATGGTACAAGTTTTAAGTTAAAAACAATATATTTACAAAGAATTATCAAATATACATCCATTGAACATTTACTCATTAAATCAACTGAACTTTTCCACTTTTCACCAAATCTGCTACAGGTTTGTATTGAAGAATATGTTGTGAGCCCTCTGAAATATAAAAAATAAAATTATTAAAATTTAAAATTGCATCTTAATTACTGATATTATTAAACAACTTCATAATGTAATCTAAACACAATGGTTCATTAAAGGTAAAATATTTTATATATATTTCCACAATAAATATTGGGTAACACACCTTCCAAGTCTATTTCTTCGTCCTGATGACTGAACATATCTTCTAACACCACACCATTCACTGTGTCAATTGCCTTTAAAAATACATGTGACTGAACATTTGGTTGAATGATCATTTTGTTTATATCAAACGTTTGCATGTTGCCTGGCACATGATTCAATAAAACTGATTTCATATGATTCTCCATATTTAATAAGTGTTCTTCTGCATATCTGTATTCAGATGGTGTTAAATAGTTCGTACCCGATCCCATTCGTAGCTTCTCATCATTAACTATGGAAATGCAATAATTTTCTATTTTATTAAGCCGCGTTTTCAGATAATTACAAATAATAAACTTTATTCTATTGAGCTCCATCTTATGAATCGATGCTCTTAGGTCAGTCTTAGGCAACTTATTGATATTTCGCTCCATATGCTGAATTTGTCCCAACATACATTCTACCATATCATTCCTATGCGGTAGTATTTCCGGGGCTAAACGTTCATTTTGCCACATGTTTTGAATAGTTTTCAGTACTGCTTCTGCTGTTATCTCCTCTTCTTCATCGCTTAGTTCTATATCATCGTTTTCCATTACTTTTTACCGCCAGAAAGCTGAGCATAACCTCAAAATGTTTCATGATTTTAAAATAAATTTACTGAAACGATACATCGTGAAAACTATATGAATTATATTCATTACGAGTCAAATAACTTGTTAAAGTGTTCGACTTCAGATACTTCAACTATGAGGCGAGGCCTCCGACGTATACGTTGCTATCAGTAAATTGACAGAGTATTATTTAGCCATTTGACTGACAGTCAAATCAACACGAATTTTAAAACCGACACCGCCAATTTAAATTTTAACAGAATTTAAAACAAATGTACACATAATATACAGCCATAAGTAAGAATATTTTATGTAACATATTGTTTTAATCAAATCTCCAAATATTGAAATATTCTAACCACATTGATAACACTTGAATATCTTCTGTAAAAAATAAGCTCCAACTATATAAAAATTGGAAAAGCAAAAATGTCACGTCACGCCTGTAATCCCCGAAGAGATAGGCAGAGGAATGTAGTATCTACACTCACACGTTTCACCAGTTACGTTTAAACCCCATGGAATAGGTGGTGAGCCTATTGCTATACTTCGGGAACAAATCCAAACTTCGAGTCACTACCTGAAATTTTAAATTAGAAAAATCTAATAGTATCTGATCCGGGATTTGAACCCAGGACCTTCCAATCGGCAGTCGCGCTTGCAACCGATCGACCAACGAGGCAATCAAAAAGCAAAAATATTTTTATTTTATGTCAAAACAGAGAATTAATTCAAATTACTTACATATTGTAATTCATAAAAAGAAAAAGTGTCTTGTTTAGATAACTAGGTATCTCCTAATTTCGTTCTTTGCAAAATTCATTACCTATTTTAAAACTCAAACACACATTACCTTTAAAATAGAGAGAAGCGTTTAAACACTATTTTAGTATATGTTTTGAGTGTACAATACATAATCCACTAAAACTATTGTTTACATCGGATTTTAACGCCTGAATACATTGCTTTTTTATATTTTCATTATCACAAAAAAAACTATTATGTACATTTTACTTTTGTACAATTTTAATTTATCTTGTTATCCACTGCTGGTCATAGGCCACCCCTAATCGTCACTACTCCACACGGTCCTGAATCTTTTGATTCCAGCTGCATTCCGCTATCTTCTTCAGATCGTCGAACTACATGGAATGAATACACCTGCGTTCTGCGACCACTAGTCGATAGTGTTCTTTTCGCGCTGCTTGTGGGCCTTTTGAGGAATTTGGCGACAAATATTTCATCATCATTATCATCATCATCATCAGCCTACTCCCGTCCACTACTGGACATAGGCCTCTCCAATGGCACGCCACCGAACTCGATCTTCAGCTCTTCGTATTCAACCACTGCCAGCCACTTTGTGTATATCGTCACTCCATCCAGCTGAAGGGCGTCCTATGCTAATATATAGAAATATCTCGGTGACCCTAATTCGTTCATTGATCGCACAGATCGTTGAGATCGCACAGATCGTTGAGTAACTTTAGGCTTGTATATGAGGTTTAAAATAAAGGACCACGTCTTGGCATCGTACACACGTAAGACATTGCTAGAATATTTTCGACTTTAGACATTGAGATATGTTAGATACAGTAAGATACATCGTAGTTTCCCGTTATCTGCCCATCCGAGTTGGATTCTTCGAGTACTCTTTCATCCAAAGTTGGACTTGCTCAATGGGATTGTTTGCCCCAGGTACTCAGTTGTGAGATTGTGTGGAAAACTAAAAAGGTGCGAGCGAAGTTTCGCAAAAAGCCTGATCCAAAAATATTTGTAGGACATTTTTTGTGCTGGGCTAAGTCAACTGACACAATTAGAATATAACTGCTATGCGTAGCATAAATGGTGTATATGTGTACATATGTATATGGAGTATAAAAAAATTCGGTCAAGACGCAGGCGATGCTTCGACCACACAACGTTTGCCGTTATACCGCGTCTGTACCGCTACCAGCATTATCATGCTGACCAGACCAGACTACAGAGCATATCCAATTGCCGAAACGTGGAACATAATATATTCGAAATTGTACATTATATCAGTGGGTGACTTCAAGATTTGGGCTGAAAAGGCTATTAACTAACACTAATGATGAAATCATTTGTTATGCTCTAAGATATCGTCATTATTGTGGAGATGCTGGAGTATTTAAATGCGTTCGAAGAGTACCAAGCAGTTTGCTATCAGATAGGTAAAAGACAGACTTAGTGTCAATTGATGAATTCAGCAACTTAAGGCAAATCAGGAAATTAAGATATTTGCTTTCACGACCATATACGCTTCAGTAGATGTTGGCAGAGAAAGGAATTAGTGATCAACCTCTATATTGGATGTTTTTAAGCCACTTCTAAAGTCCTAAAAAACTTTTATCGGTTGCGATACCGATAACAAGTGTACTACTACTTGCTACGCTCGGAAATATAAAAATTCTCAAAAATATTAGCCACTCGTATTCATCCAACCAGGTACTGAACGCTCTCAGTGTTGCGAAACTTTCTATTCCGCTAGCTCATCAGGTTTAAGAACGCTACCAAAGACTTTACCTGTTTATCATTTCACTGTTATCGAGAAACACTATAGGTCCAGAAACACTTACCCATATAGACATAAAAAGTATAAATTTGTAGAACTCGGGAATAAATTAAAACATGATTACAGATGTATCGGCTATTGTACTGTAGAGAGATCGCGGCGGAGACTCTTTTGCGGCCTCGCTGGAATAAACAAGAGCTCCCGAGGAAGGATTTCGTATAGCTGCAAGCAGCGGGAGCTTATGGGGAAAGGACCGCGTTCAGGTCCGAAACTAGTCGGGCCATCCCGAAAAACGTACGTGAGTTAAGCCGGTACATTTTTAATCATGTGATTTCGTATAGGTCCGAAACTAGTCGATGCCGAAAAACATACGTAAGTTACGTCGGTACATTCACAATCATATAAATAAACACTCAAGAGACATTTAATAGTAGAATTAAAACATTTTTCTGTATTGATGTCGAGTACTAATAAAAACAGAATGTAAGTATGTATATAAGAAACATCGTAACGTAAAGACACTGCTGTTGTTTAACGTGAGCGGCTATTATAATCCAGTTAGTGAAGGAGAACCCCCTTATACCATTTCTTGGTGGCGTCATAAAGATATTAGTCGACTTAAGTCGGATGATACAGGAGACAAAATATGTAAATTTTATATTGGAAAAAAAAAATTAACATTATTCTATGTATTATATGTACTTGTCAGGCACTTTTAATAGAACCAAATCTTAAACAATTACCTTACTATTCGCGAGAAGCTGTGGAGTGATGAACCCATTGCTACAAACCAAGCACAGATCCACAGTTCGGACGGCTACTAGAAATTTGTACTTAAAAAATCTCAGAAAAATCCCAAAGTACTCGACCCGGCAATCGAAATTAGCTTCCTCTCTTAATCTAATGAAACTGGGAACACATCCAGACTTTGTGCTATTACTGGGAATTTCAAGTGTAAAAAATTCTAATAATTCTTGGCCCTATTGCAATGTTTCCCAAACATTATTCTGCCATGGTCCGGTAATTTTCACACTGCCCCTTCGTGAGCCACTAAATACTTTTAAACCCAAACTGTTTCCATTAGGTAAAATAATACTCATTTAATATTAGTACTTTGGTACCGCCTATTTAGTTACTAAATTTTAGTACGAAGTATGGAGCTTCTACCTTTTTTTTACTAAAGAATCCAAATTCGTAGAAAATGACAATTATTTACGATGCCTTTATCGATAGTAGGTAATGTTTTTAAAACAAGGCGTAGGTAATTTATATTGATGGCCCAGTACCGGGACGCGACCCGGCAAATGGAAATCGCTGCCCTATTGTATTGAATCCAGGATTTCTTGCTCGGCATTCTTGTTGGCGACTACTAGAGCCACAAAGCAGTGAGAAACATGTTATGATACATGCAGAAGGGAAGGAATATCTGCTGTGTATAGAGAACAATAATATTATTTCGAGATTTGTGATACGCATAGAACCATGATTCTGTGTTCCATAGTTTTCAGAACAATGTTTCTCTATAAATTACATTAAACTATCTTGCATTTCGACTATGCAGAGATCACTCTAACTTAAAAGTAGAAACGTACTGCTCGTAAGTGCTCTATGACAAACGGTGTGCAGTAAATATTAATTCTAAATATATAGGAATGTGTTCGGTCTACGCACCGTATCAATTCTTAAGAAAAACCTATGTTTAAATACACTAATACTGAATTATTGTCCCAATCGGTATAATATATACTTAAATCTTCATGTTTCTTGCAATTTCACTATCAAAACACTATCACACTTATAAAAAATTGGTCAGGAAACTCAGCGTCTTCTAGATCCTATAACGTTTGAATTTAATTATTATAGCAGAAACGAAATGTATTAAAAATTGTTTAATAAATACGAGTATTATTAAAACAAAAAATAAAGATAGCATCACATATAAACGATACGACATGAACCAAGTCGTTTCATTTTGAACACCCTGTATACCACGGAATACCTCGATAATATATTCAACTCCGTAGATATTCTATATCTAATTATGAATATTGATTTTTCATGACGCTGTTGGTAATCCTTGAAAAATTCTTATAAAAGACGGCTGCGCCTGTTGGAAAATTGAGTAGCCTCCGCAACATCCTGCCAGAGATCGGTTATAGAATAAGACTGGAGTAGTTCGTACGGACGATTTTCTTCAGTATTTTTAGTATTAACCATCTCGGGGCAAACTGCCTTCCATAACCTTGTAAGTGTACCAAATAATTCCCATATTTCAAATGTCTAATTTCCCAAGAAGTGCTTCTAGGGCCCTCTGATACACGTATTTCCTGAGTCGACTTAGAAAAACTTGGATCAAATTTGGACTTAACGAACTTGTGGAATTGCTTTTGTTTGCACAATTTATTGTTCCTTTTTTGTTCTAGTTCCGTCAAATAACTTCGCGAACCGGACATGGCTATAGCGAGCTTAGACCCGGGCCCAGCGGCAATGCAGTCCAGTTGGAATGGGCATGCGGCCGCTTACGGCAGCAACGAGACCGTCGTGGACAAGGTGCTACCTGAAATGTTGCACCTTATTGATCCACACTGGTATGTCTCTAACTATATGATAGACTATTGTTTTGCCACAATCGCGCCTGGTGGAAAGTGCACATGCATCTTAAAATGTACCCCACAGGGAAAAGCCTAATTTTAGTCTTATATTATATTACATTAATTGACCCATTTGTCATTCCACTGTTGGAACATGGTTTTTTTTTAGCCTAATTTTAGCCTAATATGTATTATCCTTGCTTTGCAGGATCCTAAGTTATATTCGTGGCCAATTAAAATTGAAGAGTTTTCTCAAATATGTCTAAATTGTTTCAGGTACCAATTTCCACCCATGAATCCATTATGGCACGGTTTGTTGGGCTTTACCATTGGCGTCCTCGGTTTTATTTCTATTTCTGGCAACGGAATGGTCGTCTACATCTTTACAACAACAAAGGTTAATACAATTTTAAATTAATATTTAGATATTTCGGAAGAACTCGATTTTAACGCACACCTCTGGTTTATTTTACAGAGTCTCAGGACACCTTCAAATCTTCTAGTAGTAAATTTAGCGTTTTCGGATTTCTGTATGATGCTGTGCATGTCTCCTGCTATGGTTGTGAATTGTTATCACGAAACATGGGTTTTCGGTATGTAACTCAATTTAACCTATATGTTTAAGTTTCCAACTCGTCCATAAATATTGGAATTACTTAACAATGTACAAAGTTTTATGAGGAAATTTTCTCTATTTAAAGGTCCTTTTGCTTGTGAACTCTACGCCTGCACCGGGTCATTATTCGGATCAATATCGATATGGACGATGACTATGATAGCATTCGACCGGTACAATGTCATCGTGAAAGGTATTGCTGCTAAGCCAATGACAATCAACGGAGCCCTCCTGCGCATCCTTGGAATCTGGGTCTTTTCGCTCGGATGGACTGTCGCTCCCATCTTCGGCTGGAACAGGTATTATAAATATGTCTAATTTAAATAAATAAAAAACAACATTAGTTCAAAATATAAGTTATTTTGTATATTTTTTTGTTTTAATAAAATAATTAACTTTCAGGTACGTGCCCGAGGGTAACATGACTGCTTGTGGCACTGACTACCTCAGCAAGGACTGGTTTAGCCGCAGCTACATCTTGGTCTACTCCGTCTTTGTCTATTTCATGCCTCTGCTTCTCATTATTTACTCTTATTGGTTCATCATCCAGGTGAGTTAATTTTAAGCAACTTGACCATCCATAAAAATTCAATAAATTGTAATAGGTTCATTCTTCCATTGGCAATATTGTATAATCCTATATTTTTACTTTTTGTATAATCCTATATTTTTATTGTAGGCTGTAGCAGCTCACGAAAAAGCCATGAGGGAACAAGCCAAGAAAATGAACGTAGCTTCCCTGAGGTCATCTGACGCGGCTAACACTAGCGCCGAGTGCAAATTGGCCAAGGTAATTAAATCTTTTCATAATTATTTACAATATTGATTCACATATTATAATGATAATAAAAACCGCTATTAATTTCTAATACCTATTTTGTCCTTAGGTTGCCTTAATGACCATATCTCTCTGGTTTATGGCCTGGACACCATACTTGATCATCAACTGGGCGGGAGTGTTCGAAACTGCCACCATCGATCCCCTTTTCACCATCTGGGGCTCAGTGTTTGCCAAGGCTAACGCCGTCTACAATCCAATTGTATATGGTATCAGGTAAACATGCAAGCTTAGTATATTAATTGTAATTTAATTTTTGTCTTTCAATAGCATTCTTTGTATTCCAATATTATAATTTCAGCCATCCCAAGTACCGTGCAGCTCTTTACCAACGGTTCCCTGCGCTGGCGTGCGCGCCCTCGGCGGATGAGAGTGGCTCTGTTGCTTCCGGCAACACCGTCGTTTCCGATGAGAAGCAGTCCGCGTGAACAGTACACAAGATTCCATCGATCACTCTACACAAGTCTATAGCCAACCCTCGGATTCACGATTGTGTCAAAGCGATGTTATTTACTATTTTTATACAATTGTACAAAGTTATAAACTTGAGTTTCGAACGTGAGCTGATAAAATATTCAGTTCTCCGTTGTTACATTTCGAGACGAGTCATTAAGCTGTGGCAGCATATCTTGCAGTTCACGTTTTGAGTATCGAGTTGAACATTGCACACTTTTCTAGTTCCTTTGCATGTCAAAAATTGGCTGGTGGCACCAGAAAAAATGATAAAAAAAATGACAATGCTAGCAGGTGTCATCAAGCCTCCCCGTCAATTATGAGACTGCTCCTTTTAGATATAGGTAACAGAGGTCTTACCGACGACAATGGCTCTATGTATCTTGGATAAATAAAGATTATCTATGGCAAAGTGGTTTTGAGGCCACATTAAATTACGTTTTATTTGAAATAATGTTACCCACTTACCCGTACACCTGAAGCTCACTTGATGATTATTATTTTAAATTAACATTTCCTAATTCTATAATAATTGTACACTAATAGTGAACAGAAAACCAATTATTAATTAAAACAAAGACGAAATAATGCTTGTGATTAAAATCATTATTGAATTATCAATACAATTTACCTGCCTACAGACGTAAACAGTTAGTTTTACGACGTTGATATGTATCTTTCACACATGACGCATGCATTATTTTATGATAAAATATATAATGCTATATTATAGCCAAATACACAAAGAAATAATCGTCTCTTTACAATGATCCCATGTGAAAACCTAGATGGTATTTGTCTTTTTTGTTTCTAATAACTGCGGAGATATTATTATTATTTAATAACTGCATGACAGAAAAACCCTAAAAGCACGAGTTAATGAAACATTTATATTAATGAATGAACAAAAGAGGGTAATAAGTTTTTAACCTAATTCATTTGAATGATAATGTTTATCATAGATCTATTGACCACCCCTTAACTTATTAAACTATTGGATTACTTTATATAGAAGTTAACACTTGGGTAAACAGGTTAGAAAGCATCAAAACAATTTAATAGATCCTACTGTCATATACCACTCGTCACTTTTGGCGCTTTCTTTAAAATGTATCTTCTTGCAACACTCGCGCCACCTAATTTAACGCATCCTGACCGATACTTTTTCATACACGGAGATATTATTTCTTCTTATCTCTGTCCTCCATGTGCATAGTAACAACTCATAAGTTTTAAAGATGTCAGTTAAAAAATAACTTAAATAAAAAATATTCAAGAACCAATATTTTAAATACGCTTCTTTTAGTTATAACTATTTATAATAAATTGATTATAAACGCTCCTGTTATTAGACATCATTTGTAGAAACTTATAAAATTATCATTATTTAAGAATTAATCTGATACCTTTATTAGAATGTTTCCAAGCATAGACTAAAAATACGGTCAATGGCCTGGCAACACTAATATTTTATTGATTGCTTAGAAACCGGAAAGCAAACAAATAGTGCTACAGCTTTTAATTTCAAAATCCTTATTTGACACTTTCTTAAATGAATATGTGTAATACAATAACATGATGGCGTGCAAAACGTCTTTTGAACTATATCATAATTTTCCGAAACTAGCCGAAGAATCCGGGTTTGCCTTCAATACACATCGACCCCGGGTTCACATAGAATGGAATAAAATACGTAAGTTCAAGAAATAGTTAATTATTAAATAATCCTGTATGACGAGGGTGACGAATGTAGCAAAAACGTCAGGTCTAAATGGATACAGATATTTGGCACTCAGTGCTCTCTGTCTACCCCGTAAATGGCGTGACGATACAGATAAAATAATGCTAATCAACTTATATGTAAGCTACTATTTTGATGCCGACAATATCAATTAATACTTGTATAAATATAATAAAAACAATGACATTTTTATTTCAATAGTAATAATATTATGGTGTGTTTCAGGACTAGTTGATATTGAAAGTTTAATAAGAGAAAGGAAATTCATTCTGGTCGAACAGCACGTAAATGACGTAAGAGATTTTTGTGTGGCGCGCACTATTCATGTGACTAGTTTGAGAAATACTTATTGTTTATCTGTACAACTTTTTAAATTTTAATATCAGCAAACGTTACTTTGCGAAAATCATCTTTAAAAGTATTTTACGATACTACAAACTAAATATACAAGTTTTCCAAATTCAGTTATTCATTATTGTTGACTTTGAATAATCAAAGTTGCATTTGCTAAACATATAAGTATAGCTGATATTCACATATCATAATCATTTTCAAAGGTAGATTTTGGAAACTAAAATTTTGATGACTTCCCAGATACTGGACTGTGTATTAGAATCGGAGTTTGATGTTCGCATTCTTGATGAAGGAGTGTTGAAAATATTTCGCCTGGCACAGCTGGCTGTCGAATACCAGCAGTTCTGTCGACACTACTTGGATCGAAGCGTCTATGTTTTACGAGAGGAGATTTCTGTACTTGCACAGGTAGATAAATATATACGCCTTTATACCCCTCGACTCACATTAACTTCATAAAAACCTTACCAAACAAATGATGTATTCCAGGAACTCGATGCGACTAAGAGACTTCTTAAGGAAAAGGAGGAAGAAATAAGAAAGCTACGAAGAAGGTCCAGGCATTCCTTTCGTACTTCCCTGCCCTGCGGTGATGAAAACATAGCTTCAATGATTTTAAGGACGCTTAATACCAAACCTGATATATTCCCAACGTTGGCGTCGTCAAATGCATTGCAACATAATAAATGCACCTACTGTGATAAAGTGTTCTTAAATCAATTGTACTTAGAGAGTCATATCGCCAGACGTCATCCAAGTATCACAGAAATCCCACAGAAAGATAATGATCAAATTAAGCGAAACGATAATGAAAACGAGAAGCTTATTAATGAAATAACTGACCTGAAGTCAAAGTTAGAGGATATGGAAAAAATTATATCTAATTTTGGAAAAACAAGCGCTCCTGAAAGTAAAACTCTGGACAGTAATAGCAAAAATAATAATGAACCTGCGATTTCAAAAGAAATAAGAGATGCCGAAGTGTCCACAAATAGTGAAGGATATATATTAGACAAAATTGAGGAATGGAAAAAAGAAGAACACGAAAAATATACTAAAGAAATAGATTTGTTGCGAGCACAAATCATCGCCATGATCGACTTTAACAAGGAAAATGAAAAGTCAGCGCCAAAAGATGATTCAAATATTATAGCTGAATTGCACTCTACCATTAAACAACAAGGCGCAGAAATATTGTCATTGAAACAGGAGTTGAATAATTCTGTAATAATTTTATTACGTATTATATTACTGGTTTTTAAATAATTATTTGAATATCTTTGACATTCTTTCGCACATTTCATTAACGTAACATTGCGCCTGTAATCGAAGGGGTAGGCAGAGGAGTGTAGTACACTCCCACGTTTCACCAATTACGTTTATGCACCATGGAATAGGTGGTGAGCCTATTGTCATACACCGGGCACAGTCTAGACTATAGTAGTCACTACTAGAAATTCTAAATTAGAAAAATCCAATAGTACCTGACCTTGGATTTAAATCCAGGACCTCCCGACCGGCAATCACGCTCGCAACCACTCGACCAACGAGGCAGTTCATTAACCATAATATATTTTAGAAGGACTATGGCATTGGTTTAGCGGTTGCAAGTGTGACTACCTATCGAGAAGTCCTTGGTTTGATTCCCGGATCAGGTACTATTGGATTTTCAATTTTGAAATTTTTAGTAATGGCTCGGAGTCTAGATTTGTGCTAGGCTCACCACCGATTTCGTAGTCAGACGTAAACGTAAATGGTGAAACGTGGCAGTTTGCTACACTCCTTTGCATGCCTTTTCGGGGATTGCAGGCGTGATGTTACGTTTATTTTATAACGGATATTAATTCCATTTTAAAATAAATTTTTAAGCTATGTAATTCATTAAGCAAATTTACTGTCATACAGTGCTACATTTACTTCATTGAAAATGTTACAGAAATCTATAAAGTCTTCAGAAGCCGAAGAAATCGGGCAAAGAAATAAAATCGAAGCTCAAATCGCTTATTGGGTGAATCGCGCAGAGCTGCAATCCAACGAGTATAAATTATTGCGTCAAAAGTTAGACGAGATTGTGAAAGAGGCCGAGAAGTCACGCGCCCAGGCTGAAGTTGAAAGGGCACGGGTTGCCGAACTTCAGCATTTGTTGCAACAAAAAAATGACAAGCTTTCCAGTGATAAACCTAGTTCTCCAGTGGTAATAATTTTTATTTTTGAATTAATGGGTACAAGTATGTGTTTCAGAGTCCATCATACTAAATAATAAGTTATCATAGTTATTACAACAATGGTTTAAAGAAATGTAAGTGTATTTTTATATGTAGCCAAATGAATAGTTACATAAATGTTTTAGGTAGAAAAAACTCCTACAGAGACTGTGACTATAGAGCCTAATATAAAGAGTAATCATAAACAGAATTTAATACGTGAAAGAAGCATAAGCCTTCAAAGACTTCAGCAAAAAGCACAAGAATTATTAAACATAGAAAATACTACCACTTCTGACAATTCGGCTTCGAGTGAGGATAAAATATTAAAAACAGACAAACTTAAAACAATAAAGGGTAAAGAAAAATATGACAAAAACCATAAATCTAAACCGAAAGAAAAAGAACATCGAAATGAACGAAAAACAAAAAAAAATTTGCGCGGCTCTAACATTTCTGATAATGAAATAAATGATATTAACATTGTCAAGCTAGATAACGATACTAAAAAAAATCCTCATAAAGAACAGTTTCAATCTAAGGAAAACGGTTCAGTGCTACTTCCGGGAAGGTAATATATTACGTTTATAGTATAAAAGGGCATATTTTATTTTTCAATGCGATAAAAACACATGTGTAAATCGTGAATTATTTCAGCCCGGTAAAAATTATAAGAGCAAAAATTACAGAAGAAGTTAACAATCAGTTAGTGAGGCTCGGTGTGGACCCTTTAAAAAGCAGACTTCCTCAAAACATTTTTATCAAACAGAGAATGCAGTTACAAAAGCAGCAAGAATTGAAATTTAAGGTATTTTAATTACAGTTAAAAACCTTTATTGTCTTTAAGTGGCAATAATCGATTTAAAATATATTTACTATTGTATTTTGAGCAGTGATAGCCTAGTGGTTTGAAATTCGACCTCTCACTCCGGGAGACCGGGTTCAAATCCTAGCGCGCACCT
>DWJK01000873.1:0-19243 GCA_018248815.1 Croniades pieria auraria | reverse complement strand
GTTGCTAATTTATCATTTACAAGTCTATGCGTTTTTGCAATTGTTATATTTTGTCATATTTCCCAATTACAAAACTTAGCTGGTGCGCAATGACCACCTTTATCAGTATTTTGGTAAAGCCAAAGTAGGTACAGTTGTGTAAGCCTAAGTGTTACCTGGTGATGTCACCGAGTGAGTAATTTGACAAGTTAGTTAGATAAGCGCGCTTATCAGAGAAATGCGTCACGGTCACAGGCAGTTTCCCGAATTAGAGAACAAAGGTACTTCACGTAAAAAATAGGAATTAGTTGCGCCAGGATCACATGTACACAGTTGCTCACAGATAAGAAAGTAATGACATTATCATTCCTTTTAGAAGGATTATTCCACGATTATCCAGTTTTTTAGGTGAGAAATATTCTTGTCGTCGTCGCCATTAGAATTGCGTCCACAGAGTCGTTAGAAGCGATGTAGAATTAAATAATGTTGAAAAAGTAAAAATATTTGTTAGTTTTGGGTTTTTATTAGGTGAGTATGTTATATAAGTATTTTTAATTCTTGAATATTTAATAACTAAGCTTCATTAAATAAAAAGCCACTCTTTAATTATATTAACAACTGCTATTAATTTAAAATAACTTTGCCCGTTTGAGCTGAACTTTTTTTCGTTCCATACAAAATATTATTTTAAAACTACCTGGTAAGTGCAAAAAAATGCAAGAGAGTAGAGTTTCATTTGGGGCATAAAAGAATTCAAGCGGAAATAGCGTACGTTTCTTTATTCGCTTTCCCGCCTGGGATACATACACAGGCACGCTTTTCACTAGAGGAGCTATTGAAATTTTACGATTAAGGCAAAACAAACAAAGTAAGCACCGCCATGTTTATAAAAGCTCGCGAAGCGCGCTCCTGTTCATGCCAATCTTGCGGTGGGCAACTTGTTGCCGTTGTGAACTTTTGAAGCAAAAGAGAGAAGAATATCGGATCGCTCTGTCGGGGGAGGAGCGTCCGCGCGGGGAGAGCGCCGCCGGCCGGTCGCTCAACTCGACTCATGCACGCCGTCACTCAGTCGCTTCACTGACGCTGTAGGGAGTGGTGTAGTCGCGCTCCGAATAAGTCCGCGAGCCGTTATGTGTCGTACTTCGGAACAAGTTTGACGGGAAATTAGTAAAGTTTTCCGAGCGCATCCGGCCTAGCATAGCGATGTGCGCGTATATAACGAACCAAATGGTGATGATTTGAATCAAGTGACAGTTCTGGAGTGTAATATAAAAATGTTTTCGATGGGATTATTATCACTGTGTTATGCGGTGTGCTGGATGTGCATGGAAGCGCGAGGTGCGTCTCTCACAAGCCGAGTCGCGGAGGCCCCTCAGGAGTGTGAGTGGCAGCGCGTATCGGGCGCAGCTGGCGAACCCACGCGGGTTCAGCTCGCATGCTCCCTGCGGACGGCTGCTGGTGCTACTGATCTACTGGCTGGACTGAGTGCTTCTCAAGCTCAGCGCATCACTAGCTTGGATCTACATTGTACTGATGTACTTTTCTTCGAAAGTTCTCTTGACGTTGGTAGAAGAAAAGAAGAAGGAACAGAACTTTTATCTCGTTTTCATAACTTGAGAGAACTAAGAATAGAGTCATGTAAAATAAGATATGTGCCATCTGCTGTTCTTTCACCTTTAAGTGGATTAAGAACTCTAAGCATTCGCACTCATAATACGGATTGGTCTGCCATGTCTATGGAGTTTCATAGGGATACATTCCGAGGTCTTACAGACTTACGAAGTTTAGATTTGGGCGATAACAACATATGGATTTTGCCGTCAGAAATATTTTGCCCTTTATATAACTTAAAAGAACTGAATGTGACCCAAAATAGATTACAAGATATATCAAATTTGGGATTTTCCGACTGGGGTAATGGACCAACGGCGCCTGGCAAGTCGTGCAATACAGTGTTGGAAACATTAGACATGTCACATAATGAAATAAGTACATTGCCTGATAACGGCCTGTCGAGTTTACGCGCTTTACAGAAGCTGTTCTTGCAGAACAATAGAATATCGAATGTCGCTGATCGAGCTTTTGTGGGATTAAGTGATTTACAAATACTAAACTTGTCTACAAATGCTTTAACCGCATTACCGCCTGAAATGTTTCAATCGTCGCGTGATATCAAACAAATATATTTAAATAACAACTCTCTGAGTGTACTTGCACCTGGACTTCTTGAGGGATTAGATCAATTGCAAATATTAGATTTATCTGTTAATGAATTAACCAGTGAATGGGTAAACAGAGATACATTCTCAGGCTTAGTCCGTCTTATTGTCCTTAATTTATCTCATAATAGGATAACGAAAGTTGATGCACTATTATTTCAAGATTTATATAATCTTCAATTTTTGAGTTTAGAATTTAACAATGTTGCTCGAATAGCTGATGGAGCATTTTCTAACCTGAAAAATCTTCACTCGCTGTCATTGGCTCATAACAATATAATTGAAGTTGACAGCAATCATTTTTCCAATTTATATGTTTTAAACCAGTTATTCCTCGATGGCAACAGAATTACCAAGGTTGATATACGCTCCTTTGAAAATATAACCAAGCTTCATGATTTGGGACTTAGTGGGAACCAGTTATCAGAAGTACCGGAAGCTATAAAAACTCTTAGGTTCTTGACATCTTTAGACTTGGGTATGAATAGAATAACGAAAGTTACAACTTCACTATTTGAGGGGTTGGATGATTTGTACGGTCTAAGGCTTGTGGGAAATAAAATAGAAAAAATATCAAAGGATACATTTGCTGCTTTACCATCACTGCAGATATTAAATTTGGCTTCAAATAATATTGATCAAATAGATGACGGGGCTTTTGCTTCAAATATGCAGTTAAAAGCAATTGGATTAGATGGCAACAAATTAGTGGACATGAAAGGTATATTTACGAATAGTCAACCTCTTGTATGGTTAAATGTATCTAATAATGAATTGCTCTGGTTCGATTACAGTCACATACCAGCAAATCTAGAGTGGTTAGATATGCACGAAAATAAAATAGAGAAATTAGAAGACACATATGGTGTGAAGGAGTCTTGTAACGTAAAAATGTTGGATGTTAGTAACAACAAGTTGAGAAGCATTGATGAATTTTCATTCCCGAGTAGTATAGAAACTGTTGTATTGAATAATAATCACATAGAAAAAATTAACCCTGGAACGTTCTTACAGAAGTATAACCTCAACAAAGTTATGCTTTATTCAAATAAAATTAAGACGCTCGATGTTGGAGCTTTTGCGATATCATCTGTGCCTGAAGATAAAGATTTACCAGAATTCTATATAAGTGAGAATCCATTCGAATGCGATTGTACAATGGACTGGCTTCAGAGAATTAACCAATTAAGTGACCTCAGGCAACGCCCTAGAGTAATGGATTTAGAAAGTGTAAGATGCTCTTTAACTCATTCACGAACCAAAATGGATATGCTGTTACTTGAAGTAAAGTCTTCTGAATTTTTATGCGAGTACGATTCACATTGTTTCAACCTGTGCCATTGTTGTGACTTTGACGCCTGTGATTGCAAGATGACATGTCCAGATAAATGCTCTTGTTATCATGATCTCACTTGGAACTCCAACGTTGTCGATTGTTCGAGCGCTGGCTACGATCACGTGCCGGAACAAATACCGATGGACGCGACCGAAATTTACTTGGACGGAAACGATCTGAAAGAATTAGGAAATCACGTATTTATCGGTAAAAAACGGCTGCAAGTTTTATATCTAAACAACAGCAACATCAATGTAATACAAAATAGAACGTTTAACGGCATCGAATCGCTGAGAGTGCTCCACTTGGAAAATAATCACTTGGAGATATTGAGAAACACACAATTTACTAGGCTTCAAAATCTCAATGAGCTTTATTTGCAAGATAATAAAATTAAGATAATAGAGAATGACACATTTAATTACTTGTCATCGTTGGAATTCTTAGACCTCGACAATAACGGTTACGTCGACTACATGCCGTGGAGAGTTATTACTGACAACAATCCTCGAACGCGTGTGTCTGTAGATGGGAATAACTGGATATGCGACTGTAAAGACGTTTCTCAGTTAAATCAATGGCTAATAAAAAAATCTAAAGATACCGAGAACATGATGTGCTACTTTGCGCACGGACAGCCAATGAATAAAACTATTTCAACCGTTGCTAAGGAATGTAAAACAGAGACGACTACAGAGGAGACCGGCACCGAGACTCTAAAGCGATTGTTCATCGAATCGAATGACGGTGTCGAAAATTATATTCCATATATCGCAGTAGTCTTGATCATAGTAATCATACTCTTACTAATGTGCGCTCTGCTGTTCATGTTCCGGGAAGATTTTAAACTATGGATGCATTCAAAATACGGCGTAAGAGTATTTAGCTCGACTCCTAAAGATATGAATGACAATAAAAATAAACGGTTTGATGTCTTCTTTGTCTACAACCCACGGGATGAAGATTTTGTGACACGTGCGGTGAGTTCCGAGCTCGAAAATACGGGACACTCGTTGTGTTTGCAACATAGAGATTTGCAGTTGATTGAAAGACGATCGGGTGATAGTTTAGTTAGTGCATCGGAAAGCTCCAAAAGACTTGTGATAGTGTTATCTATAAACTTTTTACAGCAAGAATGGTATGCGCCCGAGTCGAAAGCTGCAGTCCAAAGTGCTATTAATTCAGTGAATGTTAGGCATAGGCGTCAGAAAATCATATTTCTCGTGACGACGGACTTGAGTGCCATAAATATTGATCCGGACCTAAAGGTTTTACTCAAAACGTGTACAGTGATTGTGTGGGGTGAACGAAACTGTTGGGAAAAGCTAAATTTTCGGTTGCCCGCTGTGGACGTGACATTGCCCAATCGAACGCTTCACAATGCTAATAACGTGAAAACTGGTAATAGAGAGGGGTTTGGAAGACACGGTAACTTACGGTACACGGCGCCACCTACGTCCCACGATCCATGGTATAAGTATGGAATGGCTCCGCCTATTCTAATGATGTCCAGCCCAATGCATTCGACGAGTGCCAGCGCTGAGGTGTCCGCACGCAGCACTGAGGACGAGACTTGTTCTGTAGCGAGCAGCGAGGGTCGCCAAGACGACCGCATGCCGCATCACCATAGCTATGTGTCAATAGATAACCACCAATGCGAGGAGCGGCCCCTTAGACCAGCCCAACAAATCCCAATGTCAAACACGAGGCCCACTAATGTAAGAAAGACTTACTTTGTTTAATTATCTGATAAAATTATTCTCTGTACATAATAATAGTAGATTAGAGTCGATTGCAACTAACGCATGCTATAGACAGCTATACCATGGCGAATTGTTAAAAGAAATTTCGGTCTAAGTTGGTGCTGCATAATTAAATACATATATATGTTAATGTCAAAGTGTAAATCTTGAAAATACTAGTACTTTAAGTACCGAACGACCATGTAATAATAATAATAGTAATCGTATGTAATCATCTCGAATGCATTTATTGTTAAATGTACCTGTTTCATAATAAGGACTTGTGTACATCGGCTTCATGTAGATATAAAAATATTGGTCGATAATATTTGATACAAAATTGCACTAAATTATATTGTTTGCTGTCTCACTATGTTTGTTAATGTAGACTTTTAGCAGGCGAAGTTGTGTGTTAACGGTATGCAAGATTAAATTCAGCCTTTACGTTGTTTGTCATTGAATACATTACTCATACATTCCTACTTAATTCACGACTGTAGAATGAAACTGGCATAGTAAGGTTCCTCATTAAATTAATTCCTGTAGTGACAGGAAATGTCATTTTGTGATAACGTTAGGTACTTATGTTGATAACGATATAAAGTGAGATGTGTAATATATGTATTATGATAAAACTTTGTAAGTATGAATGTAAATATTTAATGATAAAGCTGTCGAAGAACTGAATTGTACCCTAGTCAATTGTAAATAGCTATCTCTAAGTATAAGTACATAATTTGTGATGTAATTTTTAGCTAGAATATAAACAAAAAACGTATTTATTACGCTTCCAAACGCAGAGTATGAATAAATTAATATTTTTGTCTACTAAACTGATTTTTATTAACTCGCTAACTCCCAGAACACTACTTGCTTGTAATTATTAAATTCAATAGTAAAAGATTTGTCAGTAATACAACAGTATATACATGTCATTAAATAAATAATTACCTACATAATAATCGACCCATTTGTCATTCCACTGTTGGAATATGGGTCTCCTCTCATAATGAGAGGGTTAAAGCCATTAGAATATATAAAAAAATATTATCTACATAAGTTAACAGAAAAGAAAGGCACTATATTTGTTGCCATTAAAGCAAATTAAAATCAATTATAGATTCACATATACCTAGAACAATAAATTAATTTAATAACGAATATTCTATTAATTGTTTTTTCCATACGTCGTTAGAATTAAATTCATTTTTATGTACTGATATTGATTATCACTACGCAGGCATTTTCGTTTATCATCTCATTGCTAGTTATGAAGTTCACTGCAACGGGGACGGGCAATCGCAGCTGGGACAGCGAGAGTGGATAGAAACCTTTCATAGACATAATCAATTTAGTGAATCGCTTTATTCACCCATCCACATTCGATTGTATAAATATTTATTTTATCTAAATTGATCGAGCGTGATAAGATCGCGGCGTGGTGGAAGGGTTTTAATTTTAAAACGCGGCCGCGACAGTGCGCTCGCGCCGCGCGCCCGCCGCGAAACAATAAATCATCTTCGGTGCGCGGGGATGAATAAACACCGCTTTAATTGCTTCTTGATTGCACTACACTGTCTCATCGTGTTTGTGAGCTGGTACTACCACCAAATGATTTCGCCGTTACGGACAACAATGTATCATAGTCAGCCGTTTCAACATTATGACACGAGCAAATTCATTGAGCCGGTGATTGGTGTCTGACAAACTTATTATCGTTACTCGAAGAGTGAGCTACCTGACAATGCTCATTACGAAAACATTCTTTATCGGTTAATTGTGCATTGGATCAGTAGGTCAGTGTTCACATAGTTTTTTAATGCTTACACATTGTGAAATAATTGCAGCTAAAGGAATGATTGCAGTTGGTTAATACACTGGTTAGTTAATGTTAAAAGAAAACTTATTGATATCAATCAATCGTGTCCCGAAGAAATCGAATCAATGAATCAAGTCGATAGAGTCAATTGTGACCCATTGAATCAAATCAATAAGTCGATGATCAATGTGTCATATTCACACCTCATTCGTTACAGTTGCACAATATTTTAAGCTTTGAAAGATACGGTCAAAGTACTGAGAAGTATTATACGAACGATTAAAGTTCATTTAGGAACAAAACTTCTTTTGTAAAAGTAATACGCAAATAGCTTAATCGTGTACCGTAACATTATCCAGATAGATAGCCAGATATCGAGTGTTGTTTGCATTCTTCGTTGGTTTTAAATCGTGTCCATCGGCCGGCACTGTGTTGCGCGCGCGGTCCATCCATTCGCGCCAACACTTTTCCTACTCGTCCACTCATCACCTTTTTTCCAGTGCAACACGATACCCGATCGTTTATAGACGACACACCATCCCAAACCTGTTCTAAATGGATGTGAGACATCGAGAGCTTCGGTGGAAAATATTCGAACTCGAGGTGACAAATGATTACGTGTCCGGTGAGGACAAAAAGCGGAATAGCTCGATTAGTTATGTCGTCGGGAGGCGTAGGCTGCCTCGAAACAATAGATTGGTTCTGCTTTATGATTCTATAAACGTTTATGTCCCTATAAACGGCCCTTTAGCTTTTGGTTAAAGTCGAGATTGTGATGTTATCGGAGCCGGGACAGGTTTATTACGAAAGTGTTGATGGCAGCTCTTATGAAAATGGCATAGTAAAATTTTACTGCCTTTTTGCATATTTTGCTAGTTCATCATAGGAAACTAACCAATCGAGATTCTTTTTATCTCCGCGGCTCAGTTTTATTGCCTCCGCCTAAAGCATTAGTTACTTTACATAAGACAGTTTATTACATAAATAATCGTCATGTTTTCGTCGTAAATCTTCACGGGTTTAATTCTTATTCCAGCTTTCTATAGAACAATTTACATTTACATGGAACGAAATTTACATCGACACAGTAATGATTGTTAAAAGTAGTATGGGACCGCAGGTATAATAAATGATATAAATGTAGAATATGTATTGATGGAATCTATGGATTTTTTTAAAGAAAAAAATATTATAACTTTATATTGGACTATTACTTAAACAATATCAAAACAAATAAAATGGTTTATTAAAAATGAATAAAATTTATCATTAGCGCATCGGCATAGCTTCCCATTCCTTAAGAAATTAAAACCCGTAATCACAAATGCCTGGAGCTGTCAAAATCTAAAATGTTTCATTGAAGCCGATTCAAATAATTTTATAACAGAGAGTGAGATAAGCGAAGGAATACAAATATATGTTGGAGTAGAATAACAGAAACCGAGATGTTCCTGTTTCCCGCTAAATTAAATTTTAATAAAGATGCAACACTATTTCACAAAATTTGATAAATTGTTCTGTAACATCAACAACTGATTTAAAAGATAAAAAAGCGATCTATACTAAACAACTGTTCAAATGTATTTGATTAGAAATTTACGTTCGATGATTTCTCTTACCAGAAATTGTTTTTTAGACTGCATCGTTGGTCGAGTGGTTGGAGTCTGCCAATCGGGAGGTCCCGGGTTCAAATCCCGGGTCGGGTGCTATTGAATTTTTCTAATTTAGAATTTCTAGTAATAACTCGAAGTCTGGAATTGTGCCCGGTGTACCGCAATAGGCTCACCATCTATTCAATGGGACTTGAACAGAACTGGTGAAACTTGGGAATGTGCTACACTCCTCTGCCTACCCCTTCGGGGATTATAGGCGTGATGTTACGTTTTCTGTTTTTTAATGAAAAGTTAGGACTAGGAAATAGTAATGTCTAAGACATCGTCATTCTCAAAACTTTTAAAGTTCCACTGTTGGGCGAAGATCTCGGATTAAAGCCACAGTTTGTTTTACACCATACAAACGAGATAATTTTGTAATCTCTATATTTCACACCTGATATTGCATTTTATTATCTTGATAATGTTTATTCTCCCAACAAAAAATATTTATCGTTATTCGTATTCCTCGCGGTGTTCCTCTCAGAAGCTTATGCGTAGGAGATCCCATGTAATAAAATCCTTCCGGTAAGGCTTTAAAAACAAATAATATATCCATTAGCCGCTGTCATAACTGAAATCATTTAAGACATGTATACAGTTAAATTGACGTTCGATATATGAATTTGTATGACGATGTATTTAAATGATCTACTTTTTGATACGAATCCATTTTTTTATCACGCAACATACATATTTTTAACAGTTACGGCAATTGATGTTTTCATCCATGAAAAGTCTATATTAGTTTACACCGGATTTATTCTTTATTATTATTATTATTTTATCACTTTCGTGAACCTTAAAAAAGTGTATGTTGGTTTTATTACACTTTTATTTTTGAATATTTATCAATCATTAATATAACTGTTTCATTTTTTTAACAATAATTCATCTTAAAATATGTCAGGTACAATTATTATTATCATTTTGGTTTTGATCATATTAAATAGTAATTTATGTAACATCCACCTGTAATCTTCGAAGGGGTTGGCAGAGGAGCGTAGTACAATTCCACATTTCACCAGTTAAGTTTAAGTCTCGTGGAATAGGTGGTGAGCGTATTGCCATATACCGGGCACAGATCCAGACCTTGCGTCACTAACAAAAATTCTAAATCAGAAAAATCCAATAGTACCCGACCCGGGATTTGAACCAGGATCTTCCGATCGGCAGTCGCGCTTGAAAACAATCGACCAACGAGGCAGTCAAATAGTAATTTAAATATACATAAAACGAAGTTGTTAAAGATTATGCCCTTTTTCCAAGACGATACTTAAATTTATTATTATTCTTGTCCTGTATTATTAAATAAACGAATTTAAATCTATAGTAAGATTATTATCATATTCAATTATAAGGTTGGACAATACTAATGTCATACATAATAATATAATTTAAAGGATCATAATTACACTTGTAATTAAATATCAGTCTGTAATTAAATAATTGCTAGGTTTTATAATTACACACTTGCTAATTATACATTTCTTTTAAGTATAGCTATTCGAAATATATACGATATTTTTTTTAATAAATATGTGTGTCGTCGTACTCATTAATTAAGGAAAGGGTCTTTTGGCAACGAAATATATCATACTAGTTGTGCCCCGCGGTTTCACCCGCGTTAATTAGAGAAAAATCTATTAAAAAACTATTTTAAGAAGGACTATTTAAGATAAATATTTCCATCATACATTACATATGTGTAACTCTAGCGGTTTTGACAGCGCACGCCAGAATAGCTCGCAGATTTTTTCCTACTTACTTGATATTTTGGACAATTCACACAATATCTTTATAAATTGTAGCCTATGTGTTATTCTGATGTATAAGCTATATTACTGTAAAGTTTCATTAAAATCCATTCAGTAGTTTTTACATGAAAGAGTAACAAACATCCATCCATGCTTACAATCTTTCGCGTTTATAATATTAATAAGATGATTGTATGTACATAAGGATATGTTTTGACCGTTTTAAGGCCATACACTGTTTATCCAACAAAAATGTTGATCAAGTTTTTTACATTATAAAAAAGGTAACCTCACGCCTGTAATACCCGAAGGGGTAGGCAAAGGAGTATAGTACACTCCCATGTTTCATCAGTTACGTGAATCAGTTCGCCGCTTTATACATTAGTATGTATTATTTCACGATCAAAAATCTTGCAGGTTAAACGGCCTGTTCATGTGGTTCCCAGACACCCTGAACAGGATCTTCTCTGGAACCAGCGAAGGTACTGCTTGCGAAATAATAATGGAGAGTGGAAATGAGGTCGGTAGGTGTCAAAGCACTTTTTGAGTACTTTGCTTATTATAGAAATCGCTTCCTTTATTTGATCAATGTAAATAGGTACTTAGATGTATTTCTCTTTTATTTCCTACAGACTGTTATTGACGGTGAATGCATTGACACCATCGACCACCTGACGTACCTAATAAACACCGTATCAAACGTGTCCGTCACCATCATCGCAATGTGTGCCAGTATATCGGTCAAATTTATCGGGAAGAAGGTCCTACTAGTCGCGGTGTATTTCTTTGTTGGCGTGTTCTGCATTTGCGTCAATTTCATACAACAAAAAATAGTGTCCGCTGTGTTCTTATCATCTATTACACTAATGGGCGTGGCGATAGGACCCGTTAATGCGTTCTCTGTACAAATTTTCCCCACACATTTAAGGTACGAACTTTAAATTTTTTAATTACTTTATTCGCCCTACTTCACTAACCTGATTACATGATACGGTACCTTACACATGTTTTGATTTTTTACGATCTCAGTGGCATCCAATGATTATAATTGACTGTAGCTGGAGTACAACCTTTTGAGGTCGTCATTGAATTAGATAGAATTTTATTACTCCAGTCCAATGGAAGTTGGATAATCAAGGACTCATGTCAAAAGTCCTTGGAGCGCAGTAAAATATTATATGTAAAAGAGGTTGCAATATATTTTTCACTGACTATTTAACCGTACACGTAACAGTTTCGTCACAATATCACAGTTCACATGTAATCAAATATCCACTAAACAACTCTGCAGTAAAATAAAACGATGGGGAATTTAAAATGATGTAATGCATAGTATACTATTAAATGTTTCGTGAGTATTTATACACATGATTAAATATGTACCGGCTTAACTCACGTACGTTTTCCGAGATGGCCCGACTAGTTTCGGACCTGTATGGGATTCTTCCTCATGAACTCCCGCCGCTTACAGTCTCCGTCGCGACCTCGCTGCAAGCGGCAGGAGCTCGTGAGGAAGGATCTCGTACAGGTCTAAAACTAGTCGGGCCATCCCGAAAAACGTATGCATAGTATACGTAGGCACTAACAAATAAGATTATAGGTGAATGTACTTTTATTACAGTGGTTGTACCTACTCGATTTTCCATACAAAGTGATATTAGTTACAAATTGAACAAAAACTTTAGTATATATGGCCGTATATGGAGAGGTCCCAAGATATTATTATTATTATAGATAGCGGATATATGGTAGTAATAAACGGTGCCTCAAAATATTCATATTGGATAAAAAATATTCGAATTTCGAAATACTGCTGATCACTCTTTAATTAGAGTACAAGAGTATAGAACAAAATGAAAACTTTCAATGAAATTTATGACTTGATGATGTCATAAACATAAGACCTTTCGATATCGATATTAAACGTTCAAAATGATATTTATTTTAAGTCCTCATTTTCTGTTGTTCATAATTTAATCATTATAACTATTATTACTTATTATTCTTATACATTACTTGTTATATGTATGTTTTTGACAGGGGCATGGCGGTGGGTTTGTCGATGATGGTAGGCCGTTCAGGATCGGTAGTAGGCGCGAACGTAGCAGGAGCCCTACTCTACTCAACGTGCGAAGCGACCTTTTATTTGTTTGGAGGATCACTAATTCGTATGTATTGATTTAAAAAAACCACATTCTATTGAAAAGTCTGTTAATGTTTTAAACCAACATAATATCCTGTAGACTTCCTTACACACCAACGTAAAGTTTGTTTCACAACGTAATTTTTCACAGTTTCACAGTGCATTTTATTAATAGATAGCTTTGTAATAATGAGTAGTTAAACTAAGTGACTGCCTCGCTGGTTAAGTGGCTGTAAGCGCTACTGCTGAGCAAGGGGTCCTGGGTTCAATCCCCAGATCGAGAATTAGTGGCTCGGAATCTGGATATGTACCCGGTGCATGGCAATAGGCTTATCCCCTGCGTATTCTAGCCTAGTTATGCTAATCATTTCATTATTATTATTCTTTTACATTCTTCGATCTTATTTATTCAACTTATATGTACACTATTATTTTTAATGAATATTTGTATTTCACGACTACATTGAATAATTAATTAGATCTGGAATTAAAATTATTAATTTTAAATGCATAAAATTCACTAAACAAAAGATATACATGTTCGTATATCGATATTCGTTTATTCGTAAAATACCCAACACTGACAATACTGTCACTTTGACAGGCAAACCCAGATGCAACTTAAGTGATATGCTATAATTATAATTCATTATTGTCATCTCTTTCAGTATGTGGTCTGTTGGCTCTTCTCCTCCCGAAGGCAAAGTCAGAAGGTGTAAAATATAATAACACTCGTCTTTAATTGAAGAATTAACATGATCTCGTTTGAAAATGGAACCAAATAAAACTAATTTTACAAAAGTACATACTGTAAATCTATAGGCACTTTATTTATTTTAATTATTAGCTGAAATTTAATATACTTATAGTATTATATATTATAATACTTATTCACAAAAATTGTAACATGTACAACAAAAAAACATATAAAATAGAAAAAAGAATTGTAACTATAAATAGAATATTTTTTCTAAATAATTTAGTCAAAAATAATATATAATCGTGTACTTTTCACATAAACATCCACCAGCCTTTGCACGCTCCCACTGGCGGACATAAGTCTCCCCTAATCTTCGCCACTCCTGCCGTTGCTGGGCCTTTCGTATCCACCAGCATCCTGTTGTCTTCTTCGGGTCATCAGACGATCTGGTAGGTAGCTCGACCTACACCCCTTTTGTCGAGACCTGGCCACCACTCAATATCAGTCACTCAAGCGATGTGGTTTGCCCATCATCACTTCGATTTACTAGTTTTGAGAGCTATGTCGGTGACATTAGTTCGTCGACACCGGATGCCACCGGATTTGACATAACAGATAAACCTCACGTTATCCACCGGTAATTAATTAAAGACCTCGAAATGCGTTGTGTATTTTCAGACTAACCCCTGATTACAATGCAAATTATATTACGGTAAAATAATTAGCCAGTAAAAGCAATGATAGCCTAGTGGTTAAGAGCCTCAGCCTCTCATTCCGGGGTGCTGAGTTCAAATCCATGGCGCGCACCTCTATACAAAGATGCGTTTTTAGTTACGCATATCATAATATATCCCTTTAAAGTGTCAACTCAAGCGGCGCTGCTGCGGCACCCGGCCGATTCGAAGTGAAATACTTTCGTGGACTAGGCTCTGCTGACATTGTAGCCAAATCTTAGCTCAGTTTTGTTAGTCACAGCGTAGCATTCGCTTGAAACAGTCTTGGCAGTAAATATAGTAATCGGGTTCTGAAAACACTTGTCGAACAATTGAATATTGCATATCGCCAGTAACGAGAGCAAGCGTCGACGTTGCATTTCGATGAAATCTCATTAAACGGGAAGCTTCGTGTAATACTAAAAGGGCCAAAAAGAGCCTGCAAAGTTTGTTCTGACTGTAACACGCCTGGAAGTGGGCGGAAAATTTCGTATTACTGTGATACGTGTGCTCAAAAACCTAGAATGCGTCTTGGATATTGTATTATAAAATATAACACCAAAACTTGTTACAGAGTGTAATATTTATCAAAATTTGTTGTTTTCGACATTAAATGAATAAATTCGTGACATTTTATTATTTGTATACATACCTTTGTTTGTTTAGTATGTTTGTAAAGTACCGAAATTGGCCGAAATCGTCTCGAGTTGCTGGTTAGCGTAAGCGAAAAAGGCCTCGAGTTCAAAGGTATATTATAAAACTCTATGTATATCATAAAACAGATAGATACTCAGGTAGCTGTCCAAGGTATTGTTCATAAGTATTGTTTAAATGTTTTTAAAAAGATGTTGAAGATCGTATGAAAAAGTTATTATGAATACAGTAATTTTTATCTTTGTTGTTAGTGTAAGAGCAAAAGGTTAAATTAAATTAGTGTTAAGCGCGACATTGTTTTCTGGTAATCATGACCGTTAGTAAATTCTTGTGTATAGAAGGAAAAAAAAACAAGTTTCCATTACAGGTTACATATAAATCATATTTTGTAAGCGCTTATTGGAAAAAAGAAATAGCAATTTTCCCGTTATCTTAGACAGGCTATTAAAACGGATATAAGAGAATAGCAAATATTTTCGGACGAAACCCGTTAGATAGTTTGTCTTCTTATAACATTAAGTTAAATTGCGATGTTCGTTCAAACACTGTAACAAAACAATCTCGAGCTATAATACCCAATTTTTACGGTAATAATATGTTTTAATCTGAAAATGTTGATTTTTTGTTGAACTGAACTCAGTGTTTTTTAGTACATAAAGGAATTTTAAGTAAGAAATTGTTGTTCATGGTGTATTTTGTATATGAAACTACTTCAAAACCAACATAGAGTCCTGTTACACCTACTACTACTAAATTTCGTCACTTAGAAGACAATAACTTAATAAAAAGTTGAAACTTTCAATCCTATTATAAATCCTATCTACTTCTTTACTAGACGCTCAGTCGAGTCAATTCAATTTGAATTGCAATTCGACTCGATCATTATTGTAATTCGAATGACTGAATGGAAAATGTGACATCACTATGTAGTGTACCATGAGGAGTGGTACAATGTCTTATGGATGGCATTGACAGTTGACACTGACGGTACAATTGAATGATTTTTTTCGTCAACTTGTTTCAATCAAATTTCACTACAATATAAAACTTATCTTAGTTCTATTGCAAACTACTGCTTTTTTATAGGTTCCAATGTGTGTATAAAGTAACGCATAAATTGTAGGATATTGTGATCTATGAGAAATTAGAGTTTACTGCTAAAATTGTTTAAGTTTTTGTGGAATGTACCCCATTTTAATATTTACACAGTAGGTAGTAGAGTAAATAACATTTGCGAAGAGATTTGATTTAGTTCAAAAACATTAAATTACTATCAAAGATGCATAATTTGGACTCGGACAGCGAAGACGAGCTGCCACCAGGATGGGAAGAGAAGTCAACTGACGATGGAAATGTTTACTTTGTAAAGTTAGCGGTATTTCTCTAAGCTTAGATTAATAAATCTTTATAACTCTTACGGAAGCGTTTGTGTTCGGAACTTTAAGTATATTGATCACTGTTCACTAATTATAAAGAATAAGATTAGGTTACACATCACACTTCATCACATTTCTAAAATATGAATGTCCTAAAACAACTAACGTAAAATATTAATGGTCACTGGCATTCCTAACAATCAATCTCCATTCATTCTCCCATTCGGTCAACAATAAATGTGGATATTTATGAATTTTGTTTAATATTTTTGCTACTAAAAGTACAAATAACTTATATTGATGTTGTTGTTAAACACTAATGGTATTTAAAATTTTCCCACATGAAGCTTGAACATTTATCATCATATCCATTAATCTACATAAGAACAGTATGCTTCATGCTTAGATGCCTCAGTTGATGAGGAACTGGTGCTAGGGTTTTTCAATCATGCTTTCTCCAAAGAAGTCTATGTAGTATCATTGTTAAGTAATTATTGAACTATATTTTAAAATTTCTAGTACATGCAATAACAAAATACAGTGGACCCATCCTAGAACAGGGCACAAAAAAGTAATACCAAAAGACTTACCTTTTGGCTGGACAAAGACCATAGACAACAACGAAAAAACAATGTATGTGCAAACAGAAACTGGCAATAAAACTTATGTGGACCCAAGGCTGGCTTTTGCAAAGGAAGAAAAGAAACATGTTCATGACTTCCGACAAAGATTTGATGCATCATCTACTGCTTTTCAGGTAGTATTTATAATTACATGTAATTATATATGATGACTACAATATTCAATTTAAGTACACATTTTAATCATGAAGCTCAACCTACTTATTGTAAAATGTAATTTCACACAATTGTTGATATTTATAAATTATTCTACCCACATATAGGTTAATATACATAAAATTATAGTTAATGTTGTACATACACAATATGTATTTAAAAAATATATAACTTGAAAAAAACAATATCACACCTGTAATCCCCGAAGGGGTAGGCAGAGGAATGTAGTACACTCCCACGTTTCACCAGTTATGTTTGAATCTTTAGTAGTGAGCCTATTGCTATACCCTGGGCACAATTCCATACTCCAAGTCACTATTGGCAACTCTAAATTAGAAAAATCCAATAGTATCCAACCTGGAATTTGAACTCAGGACATCCTGATCCACAGTTGTGCTTGCGACCAAACTATTAACAAGGCAGGTTCTAAAAATATATGTTTTTAGTCAAATTGTGGCTGAACTAACAGTACAACATTATTACTGTCTCAATTTTAAATCTAAAAAATAATTTCAGATCTTACATGGAGTAGACTTATCTGGCAAGTATGCTTTAATAACAGGGTCAAATGCAGGCATAGGCTACGAAACTGCTAAATCTTTGGCTAGACATGGCTGCAACATCCTATTTGCTAACAGAAACCTGGAGACAACACAGAAAGCTATAGAGGACATTGTGAGAGAGACAAATGCCTCAGAAGACAATTTGAAATTGGTACACTTGGATTTATCATCCTTTCAAAGTGTAAAAAAGTGTGCAATGGCTGTTAAAACTATATTTTCAGAGTAAGTACATACATAAGTATAACAGTTGTTAGTCACAAATTGTGCCTACAGAATTTGTCTAAATTATAAGAACTATTTAGAATATGTTTAAAATTATAATTTATTAACTATATGTAATTAAAAAGAAAAAATAGCATTGAGGATCAAATTTGATCAAATGATTTATTTTGACATTTCTTTTTACTATTTGTGTAGTAGTAATAATGTTAACATACTACAATTCTAAATTATTTTAGCCATTTGGATATCCTAATACTGAATGCTGGAGTATTTGGGTTGCCACATGAATTAACAGAGGACAAATTAGACAGAACTTTACAAGTTAATCATCTTAGTCATATGTATTTGGCACTGTTGCTGGAACCTTTACTGAAGAGAGGCTCTCGGGTCATATTTGTTTCTTCTGAGTCCCACAGGTGAGAACAACTGTTTTTTGTATATTTTTATTAATTTCTCAGTACATCTTAAATGGTTTTATTCATTTTTTTTAACTGGCACAAATTATAGTAAATGATCTAATAATTGTTTTGGAGTTTTCTATTAATGAAGTGTTTAATATTTGAATATTATTTTAATATGCATAAATTTTGAATATTAGAGAAAGTAATTGAAGCTATTGTCCAGATCTCTCATCAATTTTTCACATTAGTATACCTTTTGCCAAGAAAACCATCAGAGGATACATCTTAACCTATAATAGGTTTATATTTTGGAAGTTACAAATTTATCACTTCTATTTCTCATGTTATATACACTTAATTCACTGATAATTATTGAACAGTAGCTGTTAATTAAATTGATCTCAAGTAGACATTGTATTTTTTATTTATATCTGGGCTTTTCCATTAAAATACTAATAATTGGTTGTTATTATTGTTTCCAGGTTTGCAAATCTAAAGAATGTGTTTGTCCATCAAGATATATCAACGTCTAAGGACCAATATGTTTATTCTATGGCAGCATACAACAATTCCAAACTCTACAATGTTATAACAGCAAAAGTAACTATTATCTTTTATTAATCACACCTTTTTATAGGATACCTTTTAGTACTATTCTTCTCATTTGGCTTGAACTTTTGTTGTGGTAAGGCTGTTATTTGTAACGTTTCTATCTCTGTTACCTGTATATGAATAACTGTTAATGGATTGCAGAGATGAAAATAAACCACATCTAAGAGCATGACTGCATCATTGGTTGAGTGGTAGCAAGCGTGACAGCCGATAGGGAGGTCCTAGGTTCAAATCCCGGGTCGGGTACTATTGGATTTTTTTAATTTAAAACTTCTAGTAGTGACTCAGAGTCAGAATCTGTGCCCGGTGTGTGGCAGTAGGCTCACCACATATTCCATGGGACTTAAACATAACTGATGAAATGTGGGAGTGTACTACACTCCTCTGCCTGCCTGCCTTTTTGCTTATCTATATTCTGTGCTGCAGTGCATATCTATGTTTCAGATATTAAGTGAAGAATGGAAGGATAAGGGAGTGTGTGTGAATTCACTTCACCCTGGGAACATGGTGTTTACAAACCTCAGCAAATCTTGGTGGTTGTTTAGGCTGGCATTTGCA